>JAUCNO010002422.1:0-12110 GCA_032353835.1 Enteromius viviparus
CTTTGTTGTAAAGCTGCTTTGCAATGATATGTATCATGAAAAGCGCTATACAAATAAATTTGAATTGAATTGAATTTTTCTCTAATGAGCTCAAACTTTCTGCGTCCCACAGCAGGGAATCAGTCCAAGTCAGTCATCTGTTATATCGTAGTATGAGTATATGACGGTTTCTCAAATGCAAACAGAGCAAAGAGAGCAAGCATTTTGCTGGTTTTTTATTTATTGCCTAACAATTTAATTGTCTGGAATTTTCTGGTAGGCTCAATTATACAATTATACAAACATGCACAAGTGAATATATAAATTAATCCACTCATTACAAAGAATGAGATACAGATGCATAGGTACCCATTTCTACACTTGGGTAAATGTTAGATAATTGAACTTAAAGGTTTGTGGCACAGGATGGTATAAAACTATGTGTTGGATTTGTGCTGATCATATAAAGTCTGGGTGGATCCTAATTATTTTTTGTGATGCGTAATCAGATAAGTATAATAGTTATAGTCAATTGAGCTTAAATCTAAGTTCCCAGAAGCCAACACCCTGAAAATGACCTACAAAATCTGACCATTTAAAAAATAAAAGAAACGTATGCAAACAGTGTGAAAAAAAAAGTTAATCAATGCTGCTGCTTTACTTCAAAATTAAACATAATTGTTAGCTTTACAGAAAGTTTGGTGTGTTTAATTAGAAGAGTCAGGCTGTGCAAACACAATCCATACCGATCTTTAAGTGAACCACAAAAGACCAGGACAGATGTGAAAGAATAAAGAAACTTCAAAGGATTTATGAACAAAACAGTTTATTGTTTATGATATCAGTTTTATCTTCATTTAGAATAATAAGCAGTAATTCTTCACCAAGACTCATCGTGCATATATTCGAAGAAGTTCAAGTACATTAGTACATTAAAGTGCTTTTAAATATTTTTGATGTTCGTATTTCACAAGGAAACAAAAAGAATGCATTGCAAGAGTCGCATTATATTCATGACACACGAGCAAAGAATAGCTTTTACCATTTGCCACAAATAAAGAAATCTAATTAAATAAGGTTAGAAACATAGAAAGAATTCAAAATAATTCAATTTCTGTTTGCCCCAGTTTGAAAGACTTACAGACTGGCCCTGCGCTGTACTGAATGTGTCAGTGTTGTGGTTTGGGCACCATATCATTGATGTGTTAAACATTAAAAACTGCAAAACTGATATCAATAACTCTTTTATTAAGAGCAACAAAGAAAAACCAGATAAAGACAAATGGTCTGTTGTTGCCATATTATTTGACTCAACTCAAATGACTGCTGCATACTGGATCTGAATTCTAAGTATGTGAGATATGACAAGTTCCCTTTTCTTCCTTTGTTTCTCCAAATAATGAATCTCAAGATCGAGGGAGTTTTTCTTTCAGCTGAATTAGACACAGCTTCTAGTTTCCCGGTCTGTCGTAATCATCATGCGATAATAAAACATGTTCCAGATGTCTTTTAATAGCCAGTCACGAGTCTTTTTTGATTTGCTGACTTGTTAAACCAGTCAAACAGGCTGGGCCATATACTTTCCCCACTTCTAGAAAACTGCACGTGCAAGATATTAACAATAAATAGCTACAATAATTAAACAGGTCTTTAATTTACCATTATTTCACAGAAATCAATATAAAACAGAAACTTAATCTGCAAACAGAGATTACATAGTTCAGCAGTGTGTCTTGAAGATAATGCATGAGTCAGTGTTATATTATAACATTTTCTGAATGATGTCTGTAAACCACAAATGCTCTCTTTGTTTTGGGGTGTTTTTGTGTTATTCTGTAAACGATTGGCACTATAATGATGATGAGAGAGCTCACAACAGCAGTGATGACAGCGATCTTAAAACCACGGTCTACTGTTTTCTGCTCTTCTCTTTCCTCTTCAGATGTTTCCGATACCTCCCAGACACGTTCTTCTGGAAAGAGAAGTATAAAATGACAGTGTTTAAATAACAAAGTCAGCTTCTGCCTCTCAGTTAATATGTTGATTATTTTTTTACGCAATTTAGAAACCATAATCAAATATCAATTTCCTTTTTAAGACCTTAAACGCATGTGATTTCAAACGATAAACGTGCTGACAAGACAATAAATGCCATTTTCTGTGGTCCTAACTAAACTCAGCAATTAGTTACTTTAACACAATAATACCTGTCTTTTCAGGAGCGTTGACTTCAGTGAGGATTTCAGGCTCGATGCTCTCTGTTAAAGGATTTTAAACCAGTTAGTGGACTGAAAATAAATGCACAGCTGCAAATGGTTGTGAAATTATATATAGCTGTATAATATACTGTACCTGTTATGTTCACATGCATTTCCGTTTTTTTGGTACAACACGTTGTTTGTAAGAAGAATCTGAATGGTCGTGTCATTGCAGTAGTTGGAGTGTAGCTGCATGTAAGGATTTTACTCTGATCACAGGAGCCCGCAGGAAGCTCTTGTCTACAGATTGTTGAGTCTTTATACTCCTTGGGGGACTGAAACTTATACAGTTTAATGCAGCATTCAGTGCTCTGTAGAGAGAGTCTGCAGGTGAAAGCTACTTCTTTCCCCACGGATCCAGTCACGTCATCACAGCTTACACTGCATCCATCTAAAACAATAACAGAGATCCAGTTTGAGAATAATACACACTTCTGTTTTAGAAAGAATTCAGATTCACTAATCACAATTTTGTGCATTTATTGCTTATTTAATTTTATATGTTTTGTGTATCTAATCAAATTTGAACGCTTTTTTCCTCATTGTTTCACATTTAGTCCCTCGTCACTTTCACACACTTTCTATGAGGAAGCTTGTTCTCTTACTTTCATCAGCTTGGCACACAGTAGTGAAGATCCAAACCACAATGAGCAACCGCACAGCATTTATGGCATTCATTTTTCGGATTCTGCAATAGAAAGAATGACAGATACATCAATCATGAAACCTAACCTCGAGTAATAAGGAAGTGCTAGAGAGAAAATTCATAATTTTAACATAAGTGTGCAAGTCATATGGATGTCTCCAGGGTGTGGAGTCTGTGTGTGTGTGTGTGTGGTTGTTTACTAAATGCAGAGCACAAATTCATATGGGAAACCATTCCTGGCCACATGTCATATCCTTTCCTTTCTTCATTTTAAAAGTAGTTTTTATAGGTCATAAGAACTAAAAAAAGCAACGTAAGTAACAGCTTAAATCACTTAAGAGCACACACCCGTCTAGCGCTGCGACACAAAACTATCGCCAAAAGCAGTAATCTTTCCATTACATGATCTTCACTGACTGAACCCAAAACTAGTCATTCTATAAGGTACTCTGGAACATTTAGTAGTCAAAAAAAAAAACACTACGACGTTTTCTTTATCCAGTGCATGTGCTTTCTTAAACATCTTCACTGGGTTGCAGCCCGTAAACACCACGCGCAAAGCCTACTGACGGGTCTCCAGCGGCGCGTTAAGTAACAGTTAGTAAATAAAAAACTCTTATTTTGTGTTTAGAGAGAGTTATTGCTCACCGTTTGTCTTCGCCGTCCGACTTCATTCCAGTCTGCGGGTGCAACGCATAAATCAACTTTCTCTTTAAAAAAAAATAAGCATGGATCAGTTGTTCATAACCAGCAGACGGCGCTGTCACTAATCTGCAAGTCTCCTATAAATGCTATAAAAATAATGACTAATGCCGTTTTGCAGAATTACTAGCACCCTTGGCAAGCTAGAAAGGCTGTAAAAATAAATATGCATTGTTTATCTTTTTTTATTTAAAAAAACAAAAATCCAAACAAGTAGAGAGACTTATTATGAGAAAAAAATATCTCTTAAGTATATGTGGTTTGTAACAGGCTGTTTTGGGTCTTTGACTTCCATAGTAGAAAAAAAAATACTTTGGAAGTCAATTGTGACCCAAAACTGCCTGGTTACAAACTTTCTTCAAAATATCTTCCTTTGTGTTCAGCACCACAAAGAAATTCGTACAAATGTGGAAATAGTCAAGGGTCAGAAAAGGGACATTTTCAGATTTGGGGAACTACTCTTTTACATCACCATGTGGGGATTTTGGAGGGCTGGGGTTTGAGGAAATTCCATGCTGTTATATTAAAGAAAGAAAACCCCCTGAAACTCCAGCATCCAGCATATTCAGCTGCCAAACTTTCCTGAAATTTCATGAAGCAATGCCCCCTGGTCTGGCAACACAAGACTAGCCCTAGTAAAACTGTTTTAAAGAACAATTGTGAAAAGTATTATTTAAATAAAACGGTAACACTTTATAATAAGGTTTTAATATGTAATTATTAGTTAATATGTAAATGTATATAATAATAGGTGTCTTTTCAGGAGTGATGACTTCAATGATGATTTAAGGTTTAACGGACTCTTTAAACCACTGTTAAATCACACAGCATTTACGGATAATAGAAAAAACAAAATACAGTTATTAATAATATTCAGAAGATTCTAAAGTGTTTTTAGTCAAATTTATTTTGCACTTAAATAGATCAACAAATGTAATAATCATATTATAAAATATATAAATGCAAAAAATAATGAATTTATATATAAAAATAATGCATATATATATATAATATTTATATTATATTTATTATAATATAAATATATACACTGACATTCATTACACATTCCTTGGGGTAAAAAAAAAAGTTATACTCTGAGTCAATGCTTTTATATGACATCTTTTGGATAACTCCTGTCCTCACGCCTAACAACCAGAAACATCCCTTTCTGGAATCCTGAAGGTTTAGTGGAGCTTTGTTTTCTTTTGTAAATGATAGTTATGATGATGATGATGATTATGATGGAACCGCTCACAGCCACAGTAATGTCAGTATCCTTAAATCCAAGATCCACTGCTGTTGGGTTTGCTGGCTTCATGTGTCTTAAGGAATCTAAAGAAATAATGTATAATAACTTTCTTAACAGGAGTTGTACTGTCTATCACTTTCAGTTTTAATGGCATCTGTTGATAGTTATATTTTCAAGCAAAATTATTACAGTGTATGCATTACCTGTAATATCCACAGAGAACTCTGTTTTCTTCCATCCACAGGACGCTTGAACAAAGAAACTGCATTTTTCTGCCATCGTCTTATTTGGAGTGTAGCTGCATGTGAAGATTTTGCTGCGCTCACTGAAGTCCTTTTTTCTACAGATTTGTTTTTCCACAGAATTGACATTATATTTAAATATATATTCTTTAATGGAGCAGTTATTTATCAGAGAGACGCTGCAGTTGAACATTACTTCTTTCCCCACAGATCCAGTGACATCATCACAGCTTACAATGATATCTGAAGAACAATACACGGTATAATAAAAATACTCATTACAGAATGTTCATAAACAAAAACACTGCATTATGTAGGAATCGATCCCTAGATATTTTAATATGAATATTAACGTCAGTATTTATTTTCTAAAAGCAGAATAGGCTACTACATGAGTCTATGTGTAATGTCATCCTCTTTCTTCTAATCGCGTGCACCAGATTTAATCAGTGCAGAAAGCACAAGATCCTTTATTCCTCACTGAAAACATATGATTTTGTGCTTCTGTATGAACTGTAGAGAGAGAATAAAAATAATTATCTTAATGAATTTCCCTTACTCTGGTGTAAACTTTTCAAATAATAAGAGCCAAAAGAGTCATGTGTTTGTATATCAGATTTGATTGAGTCATATTTGATCGTGTTTGTTCATTATATTTCACCAAATTCTCGTTCACATAGGCCTACAGTAGGTCAAGTTTATTCTCTTACCTTCATCAGCCTGACACACAGCAGTCCAAACTAGTGTAAACAGTAGAACAGCATGCATGATTTTGATTCTGCAATTAAAAAAGACAAAAAAGATGTCTTGCGGTCACATCATTGGATGCTAATGGATATCATAAGTTTTGCTTATCGATTCGTCCTTATTTAAAGTCGTCTGGACGTCTCACGTCCTCATATGCCCGTTATGTGTTGCCCATGACGCAAATATAAAAATATGAATGTGGTGGCAAGTATTTCAGTGTTTTAATGTTTTCGACACAAGAGCACACGATAAGACATTTATTCGCCTGCGTCCTCTTTATCAACATCGCCCCGACAAAAAGCGATGGGAAAATCTTTTTAGAGTTGCGCGTTACGGATGAGTAATTATAGAGGGAGTTATTCCGTGTTCAAAGAGAGTCATTGCTCACCTGCGGTCTGTAACCTCTTCCTGACTTTATTCCAATCTGACTTGCTCCAGAACCTATCAATTGTCACGTAATGTCCCTCCAGGAGAACAGTGGAGCCGTGGAGTGAAAAGCTCGAGTTTTTAATTCAGTAGAAAGATTACACATAGAGCAGTAACGAGTAGACCAGACAGCGAAAACATGGAAAGACACACTTTAAATACAAGAACTAACTAGGGAAAAACAGCTGGGAACAAATTAACACAATAAGGACTGGAACTCCAAATATGGGCATGGAAACATGAAGGGGAAACACAGGACAGGGGACAGCCAGCTTGGCTGCGGAGTGGGAGTACAGTGATAGAGTCTAAATGTGAAAGTGCATTGATTCATCTCACTTCAAAAAAGTGATTCAGTAGCTATTCATGAAAATTAATTCAAATAAACTCAGAATATGAGGCAAACCCTTTAAAATCATTTTTATGTCCAAAACTCTTCCATAATAATAAAGATTTCATGCAGAATAAGTTTATGTACTGTAACTTATCTTGTACAGATTAAGATCTGCTCTCTGTAGCCCTACTCTTTACACACTGTACTAGTTTAGCTGGTAAAGCGTACCCATCAGCATATTATGTATTCAGATATTCATCTTTAGGGAGTATAAAAAGTCTTTATTTTAGAGTTACATTTTTTTTAGATGCTACATAAAACCACACTGTTCACACTATTAGAAAACTCATGCAAAATAATAAAAGTAAAAAATTGATTTCCATATGTCTTAATGCATCTAGATGTTCAAATATATATACACCGATAAAACATACAGCATTATTTCACAGAAATCAATATAAAACAGAAAACGCATTTAAAAAATAATAAAAAAATACAGCCATGTATTCACACTGAGATAATCTTTTGTGAGCACCACAGGGAAAAGCAAACAAAACTGATTAGCTCCATACTTGGAGTCAGTGCTATTATATCACATCTTCTGGATGATTACCGTTTTCCTCATCACGTCTGAGGCACAGAAACATCTTGTTTTGGGATCCTGAAAGTTCAGTGGAGTTTGCTTTTGTTTTGTAAATGACGAAGATGATGAGGAGGAGCATGATAGTGAAACCGCTCACAACCAGAACAATATTCTTGGATCCAAGACCCACAGCAGTCTCTTGTGGAGATGTTCTTGATGGGTTTTCTGGGTTTATATGTCTAATGTGACCTGTAGAAATAAATATATATATGATATATATATATAGATAATACCCATTTCACCAGGAGTTTTATCACGTTTGAGTTGGATGGTTTTTGTTAATAGTTTTAGCTGTAAATGTATCTGCAAAGATTAATTCTCTATGAATATATTACAGTACCTGTTGTGTCCACATTGAATTCTGTTATATTCCATCCACAGGTCGCCTGCACAAAGAATCTGAATTTTTCTGACACCGCTGTAGTAAGACTGTGGTGGCATGTGAAGTTTTTCCTCCACTCACAGGGGTTTTTTGGAAGCTCTTGTGCACAGATTGTCAAATTCTTATATTTTAAGGTACTTTTTGTAATGCAGCAATTACTTTTATCCAGCGAGATGCTGCAAGTGAGATTTACTTCTCCCACAGATCCTGTCACATCACCACAGCTTACACTGATATCTTAAAAAAAACACATGATACACAACAATAGAAATCAGTTTAACAGACAAACAATTCTCACACATTTCAGGCGAAGCTTCTTCTCTCACCTGTATCAGCTTGACAAGTCGAAACCAGAACGAACAGCAGCACAGCATTTACTGCACTTATGGCTGGCATTCTGCAATAGGACAAAATTAACATTTGCATGAGAAGTGAAACTTAACTTACGACTAGTAAGGAAGTACTAGAGATCAGAGTAGATAATGGACAACTTCCATTGCTTTCAAAGTAGTCTAAATTGCTCTATGACATATTTATGCAGGTTGATATAAATGACAGGTTTTTTGAAAACGATGTTGAGTGCACAATGTTATTATTGAAAACGGAAGGGAGGAAATATTACCCGGCTATGTGTAAATGTGACCGACTGAAAGGGAACTGAATTCACTGCTACACACTTGAGAGTCCATCATTGCTAAACCTCTCCTTTATCACAGATAAACAGGTTTTAATGGATTGCTTCACCTCTAAGTGCACATTGAGTCGTTGAGTCCCATGCCAAAATATGAATGCAGTTTGTCAACAAAAATTTCCATCTTCTCAAATACAAGCCTACACCATTGAGTCTGGAGCGAGGCGTTTCCTTGTTGCTCTAAAGGAATTCATGAACTAATGAGTACATTTTGAATGCTCTAGTTATATATGCATCAAGATTATGTTTAGACGAAGATATTATCATTAGAAATGTACAATCACAAACACCTCACAGGTGTGGGACAGTGGCAGTGGCATTAGAAAAATAATGCACACGTCGTGACCGCATCACCACCTCGGGCATTATTTTTCTAATAATTCAATGGCCCGTCGTCAATTATTCTTTACTTATTATATATATATATAAAATTATATTTGGTTTCACTTTATTTTGATGGTCCCTCTAACGTATTCGTAACATTGCACCTACATATCTACTAACTCTCAATAGAGTGCTAGCAGAGTAATAGTAGACTGGTAGGGTTAGGGTTCGAATAGGTTAATATGTACTTGCTAATTTACTTATAGTCAGTAGAGCGTCTTTTGGGAGACCATCACAATAACGAGTTAGCAGAAATTAATTAGAGAGTGTAATAATATTCTAATGAGAATTAGTTGGCATGTAGGTGCAAAGCTACAGATTGTTCAAAAGGGACCATCAAAATAAAGTGTTAAACAATATTTAGTCTGGCCATTGAAACGGTTAAACAATAATAATAAAAAAAAATAAAAAAAAAAGCAAACAGCAAAACACTTTCCTAAACCACAGACTAAAGAAAAAGCTGGTTTGCTATCATGTCATCGTGTTTTGGGCAGACTAAATATCAGATAACATCTGGCTTCTTTCAGGACTTTCCAGATTTAAAATGAAGCCAAAGTTGCAGTATTGTGCTGTAAACTCTACATCAGGGGCCTGCACCATGCTGGCTAGCCAGGTAAGTTTAGAGTTAGTTTGCACCAATCCTGGGTTTTAGGTACCATGAAAGAAACTTGGCTTCAATTGGTGTTCATTGCCATGATAACTTGCGCTGCACAACTAACCTGCTCCAGAGCAAGGGCCTGTTTCAGAAAGGAGGTTAAGTGAAAACTTAGAGTTTGTTAACCCTGAGTTAAGAGAAATTCTGAGCTTTCCGTTCAGTTACCGTGGTAACTTACTCTCTGGACCTAACTTGGTCGGGAGCAGGTTTTATTATCTAAACTCAGAGTTTCTGTCGGTCTCCTCCCCTTTTTTAAAGACGCAGCGATATTTCTCGCTGTAGCCTTGGTCATTCAATGCCCACATTTCGAACACAAACAGAGAAGAAAGTTACGAGAATGTGTGACGAGAATTAAACTTTATTTATCAAATGCAGAGACGTCTCTGTAGTCAAGACGACGATAATCACTGGAAATCAGTCCCCAAGGTGTTTTTGTCTTTTCCCTTGTAACGGTGGTATTGTGTGGTTGAGCTATCCAGGACAATTTAAAAAAATTGGTGACAAGTAGATACTTGTCTAGCGCCCGAACATTAGTAACCAATTGTGGGGTTTTCTTTTCTTTTTTTTGCTCAAGTTCCATCTTTAAGTCAAGTAAAGTTTAAGTGCTGATATATATGTTGAAATGGTCTAGCGGTTCGAATACAGCGTCAGCACACGGGCGACCCGGGTTCACTCTCTGTATCCATCAGAATTTTTTTTTTTGGCCTAAATAACAAGTTAAATTATTGTTTTGGGCAGCCACCGTTACACCCCGTAACGTTACATTTTTGTTTGAGCGTTACAGTTTTTCGTTGCTATCAATTAAGTTAAGTATATCCATAATCTAATCCGTTCTTACATCACGAACATCGCCAATCGTGGCCGTGCTCTTACATTTCTTTGCTAATGGAAGCTTCCTGTATCGGGGATACAGAGTAAGTAAGACCACTGTATGTAAAAAACAAACAAAAAAAACAAGACATGCTCAAACCTTACCTGATTGCAAGTAACCATGGCAATGAACACACTTTACGTATGTTTACGTAGTAGTACCCATGTCATTATACACATTTGTGTCCTCGTAAACCACAAATTCAAGTACACAAACTGTACCAATTTCCTTAGTTTTTTCTTGTTTAATGAACTTCTGAAAACATCAGCTACACTGACTGAAAATAATTTGTCATTGAATCAACAATATATTATACTAATCTATTAATGAAAGAGGAAAACTTGTGGCTTGTGGCTTAATAGATTAATGCTGATTTTATCTTCAAACTTACTATGTAGTGTCCTTTAATCTGGAGTAAGAGAAGCTGGGGGAGTGGCTTTATTGCATCAGACATGTGTCACCTTGCTGGAAGCTGATTGGTCAAATTCGGTTTTGAGATCTTTAACCCAGAACATAACCTGCCCCGGAGCAAGTTAGCCGCGCAGCGCAAGTTACCATGGTGGTGAACACTTCTAAAAGCCAAACCAATTTCATGGTACCCTAAACCCAGGATTGGGGCAAACTAAACTTAAATTTACCTGGCTAGCCAACTAATCCAGGTTCATGGTACTGGATACTGACCAAAATCAGAGCTGTGGCAAAATCTCTCATACTTTCATACTACGAAGATGCACAAAAGTCTTATGGGTCTTATTCAATTTCATTATGTTAAACAGGCTTTTATAATTTTGTTTATAGTATTTTTATATATTTTTTTATAGTATTGTTTTCTGCTTTGATTGCTGGAGCTTAAAAGCATAATTTCCTACATGTACTGAACAGCATTAAAGGGTTAGTTGACCCGAAAATAAAAATTATGTCACTAATTACTCACCCTCATGTCGCTCCAAACCTGTACAAATATTCATTTTGGGGTGAATTAACCCTTTAACCTCTTGATCTCCTCTTAGGATTGACAGATGACACTCAGAATGTTGGATTGACATAAGGATCATTTTTATATCTAAACCCTCTGATTTAAATGTTTTTACCTTTTAAAGCTTCTGCGATGCCCTCAGAGTCAGCGGGCAGCATGTCAGCCCTGGTGTTTGGCAGACTGATTAAGAGACAAAACAAAAGTAAACATTCCTGTTCTCTCTTACGTTTATTTTGATATCTTTCACTTGCAAAGTAAATAAACTCTATAATTATAAATTAGAGCTCATGAGGGTTTTTCTATTACTCAATGGATTGTTTTCTCTCTTGCATTTGATCAACAGGTTCTTCTGCTTTATTACCCAAAATCACAGCTGTCACTCAAAGAGTTGTCATTCAATTCCTGCGAGTGAGACAAGAGAGTCATACCTAGCATGCGATTTGAAGAGATCCTCGTCTGTCTATGATTAAGACCCTTCACACTTTACTGCATGCCAGTGCTTTTAGTGCATTCTGGTAATAATGGGTTCCTGTAAGCACACAGCAGAGAGGGCCGTAGTCTAAACGTAATCCAAATGACAGGAAATGGATGTTTGCTGATGAATGGCTTCCTGTTTTACTACTGGCACTAAAATGACGTTATCAGCGCATGCAAAAAAAAGTTTAACCAGAGGTGAAAACTTTCTAAAATATGCCCTGCCCTCGGCTCATTGAGCTTGTTTGTTCCCAGGACAGATTTGTAGCATTATTTTACCTAACTTTAACTGCATTTATTTATGTAACTTTCTCACTGATGGGTCCTCGGGAGTGAATGGGTGCTATCAGCTGATAAAAGCATCACAATAAACCACACTGTAACGGCGACCTCTGTGGCTCCTCCCGATCGGCGTCAGCGGGAACCGTCTCCAGAATATTAGTTCCGCCCGGAC
>JAUCNO010002423.1:0-12106 GCA_032353835.1 Enteromius viviparus
ATATCCAAAGCACGTTATTCTGTATATTATGTGTGCTCCGGACAGAGAGGAGTGACAACATAATTAAAACATCAATAAGAAAAACAACTTTTTGGTCATTTTAGATTTTTTTTTATTACTATCTGATCTATTCAGACTAGTTTTCTTTGTCCATTTTAGTAATTTCAGAGTTTTTCTTTTATTTAGAAATGTTTTTTATGAACTCTTATCAAACTCTAGTCAGACTCCTTCGTTAAGGGTTTTTTCGATACCGGTGCCAAATCAATACTTTTAAAACTGTTCCGGTGCCTGAATCGATACTTTAAAAAATTAAAATAAAAATGGTAACACTTTATAATAACTGCACACTATGAATCATTAGTTAAGCAGTAGTACACATTTAGTTTATCCTTTATAAAGCATTGTTCCAACATTAATAGTCAGTAGTAAGCAGTTTATAAATACATCTGTAAATGACTTGTTCTTGATTTATAATCACATCTATAACAAAAGAGATTTTAAACACTCGTTATCTTCCAAACAGGAAAAATAAAAACAACACAGAGGGATAAAAAAACAATTTCAAGATGCAAAAAGATTTTCGAAACTGTACAACTGTTCACTGTTAATTGTTCAAATTGCATGAAAGATTAAAAAAGTATAAAAAGTCTAATCAAAAAGTATCTGAAAAAGAGCTGCTCTATGAAGAATGCATTAAATTACATTAAATAAAAACAAAATCAATTATTAATTAATCAATAAAATCTTAAACAATAATTAACATATGATCCAATGTCGTATCTCAAGTCAAGTGAATGAATCCTCTTATTACAGGCATCCAATACTGATGCCTCACACTGCGAGAACTGATACCGATTAACATTACATTGCGTTTTACTTTAGATATTTATTTTTTTATATACACAGTTTGGAATGCATTGGTATTATATGCACGAAACCTGCGCGCTGACAGTGTTTGTCCTGAAGCTGCTGTGGTTTAATGCACTTATTTTTTTATACAAAACTGATGTGCACACCATCAGTTATGTTTTCAGAGCAGAGCAAATCATCTGATATATTGAAAGAGATCTGTGCATTAGTCTGAATACAGCCTGTTAAAGCTGCCACTGTATGTGACATAATCAGTAATAATGCAGAGGAAAAAAAGAAAAATCCAACTTTTAAAAGTCAAAATTATTTGTGTAAACTTTCAAAGAGCACTATTTAAAATAAAGAGCACTCAAAGAGCACTATTTAAAATAAGTAATAGTTAGAGTAGCCTGTTTATGTAATGATTAAAAAAATAATTTGATTTAAAATGTAGCCATGTGCAGTAATACTGAATGATAATGTGATTATTCTCACAGACAAGGCTTAAGCTAGTCACAGACTAAAATGCATGTTTGAATTGCTTCAACTGAAAATATCTCACTCTGACATATCTTAAATTTCTGTAAAATATGCATTAATATCTTCATTTAACTAAGTCCTAGTCCTGGCTTAAATGTGCTTTATGCAATGTTGCAGGATTTTAGCTCGATTTAATTTTTATCTCAAACCGTATGCATCACCCCTTGATCGCCTTGCTGTCTGCCCTCTGAATGGATTGGGAAAAACCCCGCTCTCGAAAGACAACACAGAGTTTTGTTTTGGTGCACATCCTGTACCCCTAGTGTTTGCAAGACCACATTAAGCACCTTTAAGATAAGCCAAGTTTGTAAAACTGGGCCATTGTGTTGATAATAGTAATCTTATTGCATTGAATTGAATTGAATGGTGAAACCAAGATTCACAACCCTATGTTTAAGATGGCATTAATGATACAGATATCTCAAATATAATAGGGCTTTACTTTTAGTCATCTGAATGCCTTTGGCAGAATTCAAATGAGCTATTTTAATCTAGATTAAAAAAATTATATGCCCACCCATTATTTATATATATATATATATGAGAACCACATTTAAATTGTTAACAGTACAAATAATAATAAATTATTATGATGTTATTTTAAGGTATGTAATGTAGTAATAGTATTTGGATAACAATGATATTAATATTTATTGTTAATGTTAGTCTTCTGATACCAGTCTCCGTAGACCCAGTGCTAGAAAAAAATACCAGCATAGCATTAATACCTAGTTCAAAATGTTAAACAAACTGTTTCCCACAACACTGCAAGTCATGCAGCAAACAAACAAAAAACTTGACAGGTCAGAGGTCACAGAACAAGACAAAATATTTGTGCGCTTTTGCCAAAGCTTTGTGTTCTTGTGCCTTTCTTCAAATGTGTTTTATACAATAACACTACAGGTAAACATTATCAAGTTTATTGTCCAAGAGTCTTCATCCTCTACTTTAATTACCTTCGTGCCTAATGAGTTGGTCTTAAATGATCTGCTGGCAATAATCATTCCTGCATTCACATTTCACCAACCGGCCACACTGTGAGCACCTAACATGGGTTAATTTGCGCTCACCTTCCTCGTGCTGTTTATTTCCTGTCTTTATTGAATTTCAGATGCAGTCTTTCGCCTTTGAGCATTGCTCCAAACAGCTACCGCCCCCCCCTCCTGCTGCGTCACAAATGGGTTTAATTTGAAATACAGACCCTGACGATGTGACAAGTCTGCAGATATTGGGCCTGCCTTAAGAGAGCGTATACGTCTGTGTATCTAATTTCCCAGCTGAGGGTTTTGATCGACAGCCGTAATCACTGCATGGCGTGTCCAGTCGGGACGAGCGAACCAGGTTCTGGAACTCTCTAGCCGAGCTGGGAAGCTCTGGAATGCCGGAAACTCACGAATCCGACTTGAAAGTCATGGGGGTATATTCTCCCACAGTGCCATGCAGAAAAATCAATTAGCGGCCTGAATGTAGCCACCTCCCTCGCTGGGACGGTGCCTGTAGGCTCTTTTGTCAGTATGTGTGAAACAGCTGCTGGTAGTGAATGCGGCCCCCCTCCTCGCTCAGGCCCGGCTTCAGTGGACACAGCTCAGCCGTCCCCTCCCACACTAGGAGCAATGAAGAGGCTGATATTGTGTAATTAAGGATTCCTTTCAGCTGAGGGGAGAGCTCAAATAGAGTTGTTTGTTCGCAGAGATATAGAGGGAGAAAGACTGGCTGCGTGAGGGAGGACTCGCGGCTTACATGGTTACAGATTGGAAGTCAGCGGTGTTTGTTGAGTTCCCTACAGAACACCGGCGAGGCATTAATCATGAAAGAAATCACTGCCACCTCCACCTTCAGCCCACCACCATTACCAATAAAACCACCCTTTAGAGACAAAGCAAATATGCTTTCCTCTTTTCTCCCTCCTCTTCCCCCTTTGTCCCCCCCCCACTTCTCTCCTTTCTTGTCATCCGTTCTGACTCCTGGAGTCTTCTGCAAAATGAGAGCGTGGCACGAAGTGGCACCCCCCGTATTTACCCCATTCTAATGTGGGTTGCCATGGCGTTTAACAAATTATTGCAATTATGTTCGTCATGTGCTTCGCCCCTTGGTAACTGGCTTCGGGATGTGATGGTGATGGTGGTGGTTGTGGGGGGTGGCCGAAATAAATAAATAAAAAAAAAGGTGATAATCCTGTTTTGAACAAAAGGTCAGATTGCTGAATAGAAAAGGCTTGATTAAAGCAGAGATGTACAAAGTGGACGCATTTGCGTCCATTCAGCCGCTCTCGGGCTCCACAGCCTCTGTGTGAATGTACAGCTGTTGATTACCAAGGCACAAAGCCTGTGAGAGGCTGTTGTCTTGGAGGCTTTTTTGCACCAAGCTGCCTGTAATCGCAGCTTTTTTTCTACACTAAAAGGGGCAGCTCTGGATTAAGGGCATCAGAGAAGGGGTTGTGTGCATGTTCGGTGGGGCTGGTGGATTTATGGGCGTTTAGATGGCAAAATTCCTTCATTTAGTGGTGCTTGCTAAGGCACACAACGCTATTGCCGTTTCTTCGGCATGCGATTCATCATGCATGGTTTGAGTTATGAATGGAAATAAGTCAAACTGTGCAGTTGACATGCTTTTTGATCGTGTTTTTGCATGCTTTTTACATTTTTGCATTTAAAAAAACAAAAAAATCCAGGAGGATCTTTTCATATCTAGGGATCAGTAGGGCTAAATGATTTTAATTAGAAATTTTATTCCATTTTTTTTTTTATTGATTATTGTGCTTTTAGATTATTTATCATTTAGTTTTTTTTAATTGCACTGTTGTTATTAATACTATATATTTTTAAAAAGTAGTACCTGAAAATATATATATATATATATATATATAATTTTCTTTGTCTAGAATTAACCTTAAATAACCTAACAACTTTTATTATTTGCCATGTGAGGATACTTGAGAATGTGTCTCGTACGACACTCTGATACACACAGTGCAGATACATTTAATTAAATCACAGCCTTCACAATTTGTTAATTGCGCTGATGTTGTCATGTTGCAATTTTGTGTTATTTTGATTAATTGTGCAGCCCTATGGACCAGAATATCATCAAGATTTGGAACGCCTTTGTAGCTGCCTAGCAACTCCTTAGCAACCACCTTATGAACGTGGCATGTTTTTTTGCATCATTTTCTTTGAAAACTGTAAAAATCGTACACGCATCATGTGTTGAAGAGAGAGCACAAGTTGTGTTTCTCATTCAAAATGGTTTAGAAAGCCCACATCTCCTTACAAACTTGACACGGATATGAAACCTTAAGTGCTAAGTTCTGATCGTAGTCAGAGGTGAACCGAAATACTCTGGGTGAAACCGCTCTAGAAAAAGACCTACAGGTATAGATGCGACAGCGAAATTGTGAAATGGAGAAAGCGAGAAAGAAAGGAGGAGAGCACGAATGTTTTTCCGGTAGCTTGCACTGATCTGTGGGCCCCAGTCTTTGCCCAGTGTTTGGTTAAATTATGTGGAACTCATTTGACGGCTGCAGAAGTGGCTGTATTCGCAGTGTCAGGTATCGACTGGTATAATTATGCAATTATGAAGCTTTATCCTGCCTCTCTCTCTCACAGAGCGGGCTCTTAGTGTTTCAATTAGATGTTTTTTCTCTCTTTTGCTCCCTGATTTTCTTTCTTTTTTTTTCTGCTCATCCTCCATTTCTTGGTTACAATGAAGATGCAAACGTCTGGCTATAAAATAAGCAGGTTGTGTTTTTGTCACCTGGTTTGTCTAGGCGTGTAGTCTCTAGTTAATAGAGAGTGAAAGCTTCCTCTGACGTGTGTTTAAGAAGATTCTTAGAATGTTCTGAGCCTCCACAGGTGAGCAGGGCAGGCGTCCATTCAAAGAAACTGGAATATGCCAAGATTATGTCATGCTTGTTCTTAAGCACTAAAAAAGTACATTTGGTTTTTGTATGAACATGCAAATTCAATAATGGCTGCTAAAAATAGAAGCTGTGATTTCAGCAATGCGAAAAAGCAGACAGAAATGGTTGTCATAAAATCAGAATTTACTGTAAAATTGGCCAGGTTTTAGGTGAATAAATCCAAAAATAGGTCAGTACACTTAAATGCAATATTGACTAATGTCTGTAAATAATAAACCACAAGTATACTGATATAAATATGAATCCTGTATATTCTGTGTTTTTGTGTAAATGAATGACACAGGTGTGCAGTTTGGTTGATGTGTAACATACTGTGACTCCAGGAGTCACATACAGTGTGTGTGATGCTTGCAGTATTTTCAGCCTTTGCTGCCTCAATATATGAGTGCATGCTCTGAGTGTCACTTCATAAGTGCTTTTAAGACAAACTATCATCAAATATACAAACAAACATAAAGGTTTTCACAGCAACCTGTCAAAATAAGTGTTATAACTTGAAGACTGTGACCAATATATTACTTACTGTAATAATAGTAATGCTACGAATTAAATTCATTCTAAAATGATTCAAACATAATATTAGGGAATATTTACCAGAATGTAAATACACAACAGTTTCAAAAAATAATAATAATAAATAAATCTAATTGTGACCCTGGACCACAAAACCAGTCTTAAGTCGCTGGGGTTTGTTTGTAGCAAAATCCAAAAATACATTGCATGGGTCAAAATTATTGATTTTTTTTTTATGCCAAAAATCATTAGGAAATTAAGTAAAGATCATGTTCCATGAAGATTTTTTGTAAAATTCCTACTGTAAATGTATCAAAATGTAATTTTTGATTCGTAAAATGCATTAAGATATTCATTTGGACCACTTTAAAGGTTATTTGCTCAGTATTTTGATTTTTTTGCACCCTCCGATTGCAGATTTTCAAATAGATGTATCTAGGCCAAATATTGTCCTATCCTTACAAACCATCAGTTTTGTAAAATTTTACCTTATGACTGGTTTTGTGGTCCAGGGTCAAATTTATTAGAGGTTCCTTTTGATTAGTAAAATTTCACAAAACCATTTAAATGGAATCCAGAAGATTAATGTAAAACAAAAACTGAATTAGAAAAAAAATGAAATTTCATAGGGCCTTTTAAAAATTGTTAAACTTTTAATAAATGTCTGTTAAATTGTGGAAGTTTCAGGATTTTAATTAGTTAGACACAAAAATGAAATTTCGTTTTACCATTAAAACTATTTCACCTAAAAATTGAATCCAGAAAAAAAAAAAAATTAAACCGATTTCATAGGGCCATATGAAAATGCGTTTTTTCTATCATGAGAATAAATTACATTTGGAAATGTATTTTAAAATATAACTGAGTTACTGGTGAGCATAAGAGGACGATGCTGGAAGATATATTTTAAAAGTCTTTATATGAATCAGGATTTATGAGTGTGTTTCTAGCCTACGTTTTATGATGTGTAGTGACACTAATGTCATCTCTTTCACTGGCACTCTGTTTTTATGCTTGTGCTTATGGAGGAGAATAGAAGACTTCAGAAGTCTGCATGTATGCGAGCCCAATACCTTTTTGAGGGTCACTAATTCAGAATGAAGAAATGTGGGGCAGCAGACAGGTGAAATGGCAAAAAGTCTCCATCCCTCCCTTTTTCATCAAATGAAGCCACTGTAGATAGGACAAAGTCTCTAATGGCCATCCCTGCTGAATTTTGTGTTTGAAAACAATGACATACTTGTGTGTTTTTCAGTTGACTTGTGTGTGTTCCTGTAGTCGCAGTCTTTTGCAAAGCCCATGGGAACTGAACTGTTGGTTTAGTCTTGGGCCTCCAGAGGCACAAAAGATCTGTTAACGCAAACACAGGGGTGATAACACCGGCGGTCCCTTCAAAATGAAAGCCAAACAGCTCACATATGTTCAGATTCAATTACACACTCTGGGTTTCCCTTAGCCCCTGGGCTTACTGCTAATTACGCAAATAACATCCGCACAAAACGCCACCCAGATGAGATTAATTGAGAAATTAAAACAAGTCGTTGATTCTGATAATGCTGTGAAGTCTGAACAATAACCCATGTAGGCCAAAACAGATTTGACAGCACAGGTTGGATGACAAGACTCATCTCTATATTGCAGGGGTGATAATCTGACCAGTTTATCCACACATGCTTTTAGATCAGGCAATGGAGACAAATGAAACCAGTTTACCTTTATGTGCCATATTTCTGAGTGAAACTAGAGCAAATGTGATTTTATCCCTCAGGAATTAATTGTAGCATAAATCTGCCATTTTAAGCAGTGAAGTTATTTGAATTAACACCAGAAATATGTAGTAATGTAGAGTCATGCTGATCATGTGGATTGTACAGGTTCAAACCTGGCTTGCAACATTTGCTTGATCCAGTTCCACCCTTTTCCTGTCATTTCTCTAATGTGCTTTAAATTATAGGAGGTGATAGATGAATAATTAAAAAATAATAATTAAAAAATCTGGGTCCTCGTGTGATTTATACTGCTCACCAGGGTTAGTTATTTGATCAAAAATGCAGTACAACTTTAGAAATAGTAATATTGTTAAACTTGTGATCACTTTAAAACATGAAAAAGTTCTTTAAAGCTGATTTTCAGCAATATACTCCAGTCTTTAATGTCACATGGTCTGTCAAAAATCATTCTAATATGCTGTTTTGGTGCTTAAGTAACATTTCTAATGATTGTCAACATAGAAAACAGTTTTGCTGCTTAAATTTCTGGAAACTGATTCTTAGAATGGAAAATTCAAAAGAGCGGCATTTAATTTAAATAGAATTCTACACAACATTATAAATGGTCTTTAATGTGTTGTTTCTGAAGTGTTATTTTTACACAAAATAAACTTTTGAGTGGTAATATTGAAGTTTTAGTTTTATATCTAATGCATCTATTTTAGCATCTTTCACCAGGCCCTTTTTTCTGTCTCTCTGTTTCCCCCTTTCTCTCTCTTTTTCAGCCTTCTCCAGTCTATAGTAGGGTAGGTGGTGGTAATGCTTCAGGGACAGGTGCTCCTCTGATACTAGGGGTTTATTTAGTGCTCCGTCATTAGCAGGGCATTACCCACATTACCCCCTGGCCCCCGCTGTAATAACAGGGACAGGAAAGGCAGTGTCAGCAGGGGGCAGCTGCATCTGCTCCGGGCTGAGGCCTCACACGGCCCCACCACAGGCAAAAGCACCAGCGACCTGTCTCCTAGGGGCCACGTAGGGACACGTGCATCACTGGCGCTAAGCTTTTTAAATCTTTTCCTTTCTCTGTTTACACAGGGCTGGCTGCTGTGTGAGGATCAGGCCTGCCAGAACCGAACCCGCCGACTACCCATCGCATTCTCGAGGTCCGGACCGATCTGTCCAGCCTGTCTCAGATCCACGCTAAGACCTGAGGTACTGCACTTTTTTTTTCTATACAGAAACAGTCACTTTGTCCAGATGATGGTGCTGTGGAGCCTGTGAAAGTTCTCCATGCCTCGGCCCAAGCCTTTTATTCCCTGTCCGTGTCGTTTTTTTCCCATCAGTCACCCGTGATTCTACACATTATAAATTACCAGGCCTGTCTGACTCGTATGACACGCTATGGGTTCCGCTTCCTGCTTTAACAAGCTTCCTCTGATAAGGACCAGCCTCCGGTTGGACTTGGACTCACTGCTTGAAAACCTGTATGTGGGGTGTTTCACTCTTCATGCTGTGATCACTTCAAGCGACTTCGCCCGGTTTAGAGACACAGTGAGGGACGTCCCTTCCAAAAATGAGTGTCTTGTCCCTGTCTCTCTTCTTTATCATTTTCATCCAGTACCGACATGTCCCCCACATCAATTCCTTCTTCCCTCTCGTGCTTTATTTCTGCATCTAGTTCTGTGGCGACAGGTTGAAACCCAAAAGGACAATTTCTCTTGTCACCATAGCCACTTAGCTGTCCTCCGCTCTGCCTGGTGAGATGGCAGTTTAAACTGCCGGCTGAATAAAACATTAACTTCCTCACCCCTCTACCGTCCCTCTGTCGTTCTAGGCTTTACAGCTCGGCTGACAGCAATGCGTCTCCTCTGGTGTCTCCACGGACACAGAGACATTGACTACCATTGTATCCAGATTAAATGGAAGCGTAATAGGCACCCTTGGCTGATTGGCCGGTAATTTGAAGGAGTTGTACACAGGTGCAATTTGTAATATTTTCAGTAAATTAAATTTTTTCCCTCTCTCTCGCTTTCGTTTTCTTTCAGTGGCTCGCTCTCTCTCTCCGTTTTTCTTTTTCAGCTGCTTTCCCTCACTCGTAGATCTCTCCAACCACCCCCACCCGCTGTCTCTCTCTCTCTCTCCCTCTCCATTTTATTGATGTACGTTCAGGCACCCATTAGGGCTTCCTTTTTTCCCTCTAGTGGAAATTGCAGCATGTTAATTTTCACACAAATTACAGCAATAGCAGGTATCTCTATTTGATACATTATAACAGGAGCAATCAGGGATAATTGAGTGCCTTTCAGATGGTAACCGGCGCATTCACTTCAATTCAAAGCCAGTCCATTTATCGTCTAATCGCTCTTTAAACACTGAATTTCTGGGAACAAAAATTCTTGTCATAATTTTGCTTAAGTGTATTTGGAAATCACAGTCCTTTGAGCAAGGATAATTGAAATCAAATCCCTTTCACGGGAGCTGACATTTCTACATTTCCCCCCAATTGAAATTAATTTCAAAAATTGAGCATGAATATCTTCAAATAGCAGGCAATTATACCTTTCAATGGGGAGAAATTATGTGCACAAAAAGTGGAGACATCAACTGGCGCTTCAGTTAAATGTCTTTGTTTCCCACTGTGTTTGCCTTGTAAAGATTTACATATATTGACTCGTTATGAAACCTTGTGATGCTGATCGCCTTCCTTTTCTAGCTCAGCCCGATAAAATTAACTCAGATTGGAAGGTTTTTTTTTTTTTGTTAAGGCTCATTAAAACTGTTTGGAAATTTCTCTTCTTTTTTCTCTCTCTCTCTCTCCGTGTCCTCTTTTGCAGCTGCACAGATCTATTTGAATTGAAAGAGTAGCCATTTTCTCTGCTTCTCGGCTCAACAAGGATGTTACACATCTTTTACATATAAGCACCATGTCCACAAGCAGTTATTAAACGATCCGTGTCATAAGTTTGGCCAGTGATCTTCATTGAGTGACTTTAAGCGTAGCTACTTTATTTTTTACACCCCTTTGGTCGTAGTATAAGTCCTCACGCTTGACACTTTCTCTCTTCCCCTCCATCCAGCTCTTCCGGCAGAATGCGTTTGGGCTGTACCATAGGTTCGGTGGTACGGCACTGGCTGCCACGTCTCTATCAAGTAGGGAGGGGGGTTGAGATGAGGCGGGGGTCTCAGGAGAGAGGCAATTTCACAGCTGGTTTGCTCCTCAGTCACTCGGGCCGAAAATGCTGCAGATTTGTGGAGAAAATTGAAATGGTGTCAGTACAGGAACAAAGCATTGAGCCGAGCAAAGCTGCATAAGGGAGGGGCCTCTGTTTGCGGGGTGGGGGGGTTTAAATTCAATAACGTTTGACGGCGCCTTGGTCACACCCCTTTTGACACCTGTCAGCACAGCTGTGAAGCTCATCCTGGCCCTGCCTCACGTGTCCATCCACTTAT
This sequence comes from Enteromius viviparus, assembly GCA_032353835.1. Taxonomy (NCBI): domain Eukaryota; kingdom Metazoa; phylum Chordata; class Actinopteri; order Cypriniformes; family Cyprinidae; genus Enteromius; species Enteromius viviparus. The sequence continues at coordinate 10,981 of JAUCNO010002423.1, forward strand.
TTTTTGGACTGTGTTTTTAGTTCACGATCTCCTTCGCGCGCACATGGCGACCTGGCGCTGATTATGGGAGCTCCATTATGGCCGCATTGCTGAATCGACAGGCACGGCTGTTGACCAGCCAGTGCATTATGGGTCAACAGCTGCCGGGCTCATCGGAAGCTGTAGAGGGCAATTAAAAGCCGTTGTGCTGAGGAGAGAGCCCTTGCTAAACTCCTCCGGCACCCACATCGCTCTGATTCTATGGTGACACAGAAAGACTGTGACCCAATAACAGCAATTAACATAAAAGTATAATGGCTAATCAAATTGACAGCAACAGTTGTTCATCAGATCCACACACGCTGCCTTATCAAAACAAACTATTATGAAAGAGGTAATTTCAGAGCTGAACGTCTCTCTCTCTTTTTCCTCTCCCTCCCCATTCTCTTTTATTCTCTCGCTCGACCTGCGCGCCTCTGGCAGTTAGACACATGGCTAACGGTAATTACAGTTGAATTTACAAACCAAACACCGTTTCCTGCTTTTGTCAGGGGAGAAGGTGGGGAGTACACTGGCTGTTTTCGGCCAATCAGACAGTTTCACAGGTTCTGTGACTCCAAACTCAGGGTTTGACTGAGCGCGTGTGTTTGTCTTTGTCTGTGACAGTGGAGAATATACGACAAACACTACCTGTCTCCGCAGCTGTAATTAACACAGGTGATTCTCCAGCTTTCCTTGATTGAGCCGCACCAATCTCATTACGCTTCAGCCTTTCATTTTCTCCGGGACAATAACACACAGTACTAAACCGCATCGGTATGATTTTAGCTAATTGGTTTTTCCCTTTTCTTTTTTTAGTTATATTGAATATGCAAAGGAATAATCAGCAACCACAGTGTCACTGAAGAATTGGTAAAGAGCTTTGAATGTTTAAGTAATAGTTTTACTTTTTATAATCAGCAGGTCTTAAATTTTTGTGTGGAGAAGTCTAGCACTGATATTGTACGTAATGTGTTTAAAACGGTGCCAAAGGACCCACAGCGCCTTATATATACATACATACACACACACACACATATATATATATATATATATATATATATATATATTTAGTGCTGTCAACGGATTAATCATGATTAATCACATC
>JAUCNO010002424.1:0-12106 GCA_032353835.1 Enteromius viviparus
CACACATATGCACACAGACACACAGACACACACATATGCACACATACACACACATGCACACATACAGACAGACACAAACACACACACATATGCACACAGACACACAGACACACACATATGCACACACACACACACACACAGACAGACACACACACACACACACGCTCAGCTCTGTACAGCTATCTTTGTGAGGACATACGTTGACTCAATGTAATCTGTAGCTTCTGACCCTAACCCTACCCATCAGAACTAAGTGCTTTACCCAAACCATGACTCTATACCCACCTTTTATCCAATTATAACATGACCCATAAAACCAAGTCTTGACCCTCAAAAAGGTCTTTAAAGGGCTCTCAGAAAGTGAGGACCGGCCAAAATGTCCTGACTTTACAAAACTGTCACAAAGATAGCTGTACAAGTGCACACAGACACACACACACACACTTTCTCTCTCTCTCACACACACACACACATCCTACTCCTTTGATCTGCACACAAACACATCCCTCACAGCACGGTTTCAGGTGTTTTTTGTCGTTTGTTACATCACACCTCTGCATTCTGTCGTTCTCTGCACTCGGCTGGTCATCTCTGAGCTGAAGGTGCTCTTCCCACTGCGTTTACCGTAAACCCTGAAGCCTGTGATTCAGCGGGGCCAACCCTGATGGAGAGCGTTTTGCATTCTCAGAGCGACTCATGCTCAACTAAAACAGCTTCTCAATCAATGCAGATGAGAACCAATCAGGGGCCAAAAACTGTATCTTAAGATAGATGCAGGATGACTCAAATCAGACCAGTCTACCTTTTTGGTTTATAAAAGTTATGACCAGTTTAAAAGAAAAACAAATACGTGATGAGTTACTTTGAAGGACTAGTCTAAGCAGGTTAAGCAGAAATCCGGAGATTCTGTTTGGAAACAGAACAGATTAATCCTGCTTAGGTGCTTCTTTAGTTCACCGAATTCACAAAAGGAGGTGCTTTTACTATAATTTACTGTAATCGATCAGATCATGCATAACAGATGATGCGCCTAATCACCAGAAAATGAATATGCTGTCCTCAGTTACTCACCCTTAAGATGTTCCGATAGAAGAAAAAAGGAGGTGTTTTTTCTGCATACCATGAAACTCATTAAAACCTCTTCTGATCTGAAAAAAGCTGGACAGGTTAAGAAAGAGCAATCATGTGAGTGAGTGAATGACTTTTCTGTTGATTAAAATAATCTCTACATTGTTTATATCACCCATAAAAGCATTTATAAAATCCTGAATATTGTCAGATATGATATTTAAAGTACAACATATTGTAACGAAACAAAAACGGAAACTGTTTATGTTTAAACTGCTTTTTAATTGCTAGCGTATTAGTTTAACTTGTCTTTTAATCACTAAATATTAAATACCAAATAGACATGGGTTTAAGGATGCACAGACACTTCAAAAGCAAACGTCTGTTAGGTTTAGCTTCTAAAGCACTAGTAAACAGTTGGTGTGGTTAGTGGTTAGTTAGTGGATGCTGCTGCTAGTTAATGTGATCGTCCACAGCTGGTCACCTGATCTGAACACTTGAAGAATCAGCACAATCACAGTCACACATTTGGCTTTACAGTAAACAGAAGTAACTAGCCGTGCGATCATTACTGATGAGAAGAAAGAAAGCGCTTGAGACAACAAACTATCACTGCAATATTAAAGGAGGAAAGGGCTGTTGTTTTTATATCATTATCTTTTACTGAATTATCAACTTGGTTTCCGATGTTTCATCTAAAACCCCCAAGGTGAAATAAAAAGCATAAATGAGTCATTTGGGCTACAGTAATAACAGTTATTGATATCTGAAGTGTTGTTTTTGCTCGAATCATTGCTGAGATGTCTTCTGAGACACGTGAGCTTTCTGCTGACTCTTTCTCGCTCTCCACTAATGTCCCTGCTGTGTTGGAGGAGATAAAGACGTGTCTTTAGTGATTTGTCGTTCTTCTTATGGGTTTCCAGAATGCATCAGACCTGGAACTGATACTACGCCTGGAACACAAACACACGTTTGATGAAGCCGCTGTGAAAGCTTCCCACACACTCTGAAAACCCTGTTAATATCTCAGTCACAAGCAAATATCATTTAAATATCCCTGCTGAGTTGCCTTGACAGAAATTCAGTGAAAAATTGGCTCCTTTTGGTAACCTAGTATTTCAGAAGACATCTTTTTACATCAGTTTATCGCTCTACTGTAACTTAAGATCATTCTTGGTGTTATATACCAGCTAGTGAATTCATGTAGATTTATGTAAATATAGATATATATATTTGTGTGTGTGTAGGCAATAATCATTAAATAATTATATTAATTATTAAATAAATATGTATGTGTGTGTATATGTATGAATGTAGGTACTGTATGTGTGCGTGTGTCCGTGCGTCTGTGTGTGCGTCTGTGTGTGTGTGTGTGTGTGTGTGTGTGTGTGTGTAAAAATCAGAATATAATATTGCAATATATCATTTAATCAATATAAAAAAATAAAAAATGCGAGTGTGTGTGTGTGTGTGTGTTAAAGTAATATATATGAAAATAATAATATAAATAAAATAATATATAAGAAGTAATTATTATAAATAAATATCATAATATAATAGTGCAATATATATCATAAAATGAAATAATTTGAAGTGTTTGTGAAATAATGTATATGAAAATAATAATATAAATAGAATTATGATTTATAAGAAGTAATTATTCTAAATAACTATCATTGTATAATATTACAATGTATCAACAATATAAAAAAATTATAACGATATGTTTGTGTGCGTCAGTCAACTTAATAAGAATATTATAATCAGTGTAATTATTTTTATTTAAGTGAATGCAATGTACAGTATATTATGTATGTTTACAATACGAAATAATCATAACAAAGTAATGTCGTAGTATAATATTACAGTCATTATAGTTATTTCATGAATTGATGCAAATGAAGCAGTGTGATTTAGCTGAGGAAGCGCTCTCTTATCAGAGCGTGTGTGTGATGACTGACCTCCTGCGTGACTGATGAGAACATGTCCAGGGTTGACCCCTGCGAGTGACGTCTGTGTAGTGTGCGAGTCGTGGGAGGTGTCGAGGCTGTGATGTGGTGCACCTCTGACTCATTGTCAAAGTGTGAAAATAGCAGAGTCAGATAATTCTCCTCGCGTTGCTGAACGTCTTCGAGACACTCGTAGTGTTTGCTCAAAGGATACTAATCACGGATCGCAGTGCACTTGACCTCTCCCAAGGTAAGATCCAGCGTGGTTTGACCGTGACCTTTTCTCTTATTGTTGCTCGTCACAATATTGCAGCTTGACCTTTTAAACCAGCGGTGAGTTCTAGTAAGTGACACATCGCTGCTGCTTCCTTCTGGCTTTTTGTATTTTGAGGCGCCCTTTCTTACTCATAGTTCATGGTTGAATACATGTTTAGGGGTGTAGAGTGATAAAGAGCGTGGATTTTGTGAAAGTTTTGAAACACCTCCATCCACCATGACACAACACAACTCTGTTCATCTCTAATCAATCCCCGTGTCGTGTTTTCACCTCAGTGTAACCACACTTTACCACATGCTTTTTAAAAAGGAAAAGTAAGCGTTTGCATGCTCAACTCTTTCCTGAGACGATCAAACCGCTCAGATTAGCAGATTTACATCAGGGTTTTCCAGCTGAAGATGCAGAATATGTGCTCGTCTTGTAATGGCGGGCTATTTTCGTTTCTTAACTGCGTTACTTTAGGACATGGATCATTTTTATAGACTTTATAGCCTTTCGGTAAAATAAGTTGAGAAAGGAAAATAATTAGAAATGCAAAAAATATTTTAAAAGATAAGAGTGTTTTTACAGGCGAAGAGAAATAAATAAACACATACAAAAATCAATTCTTAAATCATAAAAAGAGTTCAGTCATCATTTGCACGCCATTAAAGCATCATCTGATGTCTCTCTGGATCTGCGGCCCCGTACAGAGCCTCTACTGAGATTTATGAGAGAAATAAAAGCCTGAGTGAAAAATCTGCTTGAATGCAGAGAGATAATGTGAGCCCTCCAGCGTGAGGAAGATGATGATGAAGATGCAGGCCGCTGTCACGCACTCGTGCAGTAAATTACCACCTGAACCGCATTAATGCATTATATATATGCTCTTTGTACTCAGATTAGACAGGCGAACAAAAAATGTAATAATATTAATGAACTACGAAGAGTCTGGACGCATCTGCTCATTTTTTAATATTTAATTTTTACAGTCACTTCACTTTACAAATATTAAGTAATGAAAAATCATAAGTAACTCAAATAGAAATAATAAAGTTTTGAAAAATGTTGCGCAAATGAAAACTGAGCAGCTAATATTTCTACTCTGACCTCTCTCGACAGGTGCATTGTGGGATGTTTTTAAACACTAGAGTAACGTTTCCTATCTCATATGTAAAATAATAAACTTGACTTGCTTCCTTTAGCTCAGTAGATTTTTGTATTTATATATAATATTGTGTGTGACAGAAAGAGTACGTATGTATTTACTTATATATAATGTGTGTGTGTGTATAAGAAATATATGTACTACGAATATATATATATATATATAACAGACACATTTTTTTATATAAAATACATTTTATATATATATAAACAAAATAATACACATATATCTAATAAATGTAAATACACCCACAAATGTAATGCAGTACAAAAATTAAATACATTTTAAAACAAATGTATATACATATATGCATATACATGTATATATGTGCACATATATATATATACATAGATAGATACAGTTTATGTATGTATGTGTACACACACACACACACACACACCATATCTATTACACAGTATATATGTATATATGCATTTGCATATATACATAGATAGATAGATTGATACAGTGTATGTATGTGTGTATTCATGTATACACACACACACACACACAAACAATATCTACAACACTAATTTAACCAGAAGATTAAAATGAACAAGTTTCAAGGTTTATGAAATATAAATGTATATAAACATTTGCATATATAGACATATACATAGATAGATAGTACAGAGTATGTATGTATGTAAACACACACACACACACACACACACTATATCTACTCCACTAATTAAGGCAGAAGATTAAAACGAACAGGTTTTAAGGTCATGAGAAAGAGATTCAGACCTTTAACTGGTGGTGTAGATAGATAAATAGATAGATAGCACTTATTAAAATGAGTTTCTCCATGTAAAATGAAAGCTTCAACACTCATCTGTGCTGATGGGTTTGATCGACCCTGTTTTGCACAGTCATAACTGGAAAGGCCATGGTCATGCATTACGGGGTGTAGGAGTGTGTGTGTGTGTGTGTGCATCTGCAGTGAGCCGATGGGAACAGCACGTGTTTGACATGTACATTGAGCAGAAGTGTATTACTCATACATGAGCAGCAGCGGGTCTTCACACACACACACACACACACTTGTGCATGCGTCAGCACTGCATTGTTTCTTCCATTACAGTCGAATTGAAACTATAGCTTCCTGTCCCGCTGTGTACCAACTGATTAGAGGCGCTAATAAACTCAGAGTTCAGCCTCCTGTGCACTACTGTCAAGCGCACTTAAAAGATCTGCTTTTAGGTTTACATTTGTTTATTTAGCACACATGCCACTGAGCTTTGATGATTTTAAGAACATGCAACAATATTAGCCATGCATATTATAAATATAGCATGCAATTTAACTTGCATCACTCAAACAATGATTCTGTGATGTTATTGTGATGCATTTATTTTGTTGCAAAAATACAGCTAATAAAAATGATCATTCTTCACCTGTTTAGAGATGAGCACTAAGCTGCTAATGAACATAATAAATGCTGGTGTTATTTATTTACGCTGGAGTGCAAATATAAGGGCAGCTCATAATACTTTTGCACAATATTTGATTTGCATAAGTTTGTAATTATGAAATCAACTATATGTCATAAGTAATCTGTAATGTTTATGAATACAGCTGTGTCACAGAAACACTGAAAATGTATTTGTGTCGCATTTATGGAAACCAGAAATAATGCTGCTAATAAAAATGAGCTTTTTAAACCTGTGTGTGAAGAGTGTAGCAATTATGATCATAAAAAATAGTTCAAATTAAATGATGACTCATAGCAAAAGTTGCCTGATGATTAAATGTCATATCACTAGTGCAGGATTTCTCCAGTAATCAGGCCAGCATGACGAATAATGTCCAGTTTCACGATGTGAAAGCGTTTGCTCTCGATTCCGCTTCGCCCACAGAAATCTGCCCTCATGTGTTTCTTGATGAATACAAAAACAGATAAAATAGCTTTCACGGGGAACACGTATGAAAACAACACCTCGCGTCAGGCCAAAGAAAAAACTATCTGCCGTCCTAACAGCTTTCAGGCCTTCATTTTCTCTTCACCCAGAAATACTGCACACCCCAATTCCCATTTGGGAAAATTATAATGCCGTGAGTCTGCGGCTGCCAATCCATTCAAGTGTATTTATACATGTATAAAAGCCAGCTGATGTAAATCACAGCCTGTTCTCCGTTTAATCAACTTCATGTTGCACATTTGTGACTTTTTACAAGATTTAAGCGATTAGGCAGAATAAAAATGTAGGCATTAAAAGCACATCTGTCTGTGTGTGTGAGTGAGTGAGGATTAATTCATACATCTAATGCTACAAGAATCGTTTGAAGAGCCATTCCTGACGTGAATGTATTTTTCACTCGAAAAGCGTTGCACATGTGCTGTCTGAGATCTTCACACTTGTCATGCTTTTTTTTTATCTATTCCGTTTAATGTTAGTTGTTTTTTTCTTCACAAGATCTTAATCTTAACTTTTTGGCAGACATCTAGGGTTAAAACTTAGTCAGCTCACAATCAATTCCTGCAGCTCTAGTCATGCTGTGCTGGGATCAAGGTTAAGGTTGATATTTTTATTGTTTTTTTAAATTGTTGTTACATTTTCCGAGTGCTATAGTTATTTTGTAAATTAATACATAATCTATACATTAATAAAATGATATATAAATAAAGGTCTGAAACTTATGCAATACTTTTTCATATATATATATAGAAAGAGAGAGAGATAGAGAGAGAATAGCAGTATGTACTGTATACTTAGTATGCAGTCTAATCAGCATGCTAGAGAAGTGTTTTCTCTGCTTGGAATGGGTCTGTGCAAAAATATAAATTTCATTCATTACTGTATTCCAGTTCCAAGCCATTTGGCAATTCAGTTTATTTTTTAATTTTACTTTCACATTAGAAACAATTAGATGTTGAGCAGAGGTAATAAAATAATGTTATTTCCAAGTTAATAAAGGGAAATATAAATTGAGAAGTGCTCTGGAAACACATTGCATACATACCTTTGTGAATGTCGTTTATTAGATTGAGCTATTTTTGTTTTTATTATATAAAAAAAAAATCACATTAGATAGAATAAGATATTGAGCAAGGATGATCAAAAATAATTTCCAATAAAAAAAAATAAATACATATATATTTAAAAAAAAAAATACCTTTAAGACATTTTTCCTGATGTACTTTTTTAATCCATTTTAAACTTTCAGATTAGACAGAAATAAATATTGAGCAAAGATAAAATATTATTTCCAATTTTTAATTAATTAGTTAATTTATGAACTGATAAAAAAAATCCCTTCAAGACATTTTGCACTTTTTTATTTTTAATTATAAACATTAACATTAGACAAAAACAAATATTGAACAAGGATAATTAAATCTGTGAAGACATTTATTTGATCAGTTTCTGGGATGTTTTATTGTTGAGTATTGATTGGGGCGTCAGGGCTAACGCTGTGCTTTCTCAGGGGAGCTGGAGCGCTGTCTGGGCTCTGAGGGCGAGGATGAGGGCAGTGTTTGGGGCATGGAGGCTCTGGACAGCAGAGATGCTCAGGATAAAGTCAGCCTGACGCCCAGCGAGGGCACGGAGCCCGGCAGCCCTGTCCCGTGTGCGGAGAACTGGGCCGAAACCACGCCGCTCAAGATCCCCGCCGCTGATCCTGAACTCTGTAAGTCATGCAAAACAAGAACTCCAATTAAAACCAAAAACGGCCTTTTACAGGAGAATCCTTTCAAGTCCCAGAAGAACTTTTTATACTCCAGAAGAAGCTGTAATGAAACATCAAGAGCAGTTTTACCAAAGAAGCTGTATGTAGTGCACTTTATACATCCAGTCACTGTTATAATGTTACATTGTTGTCACATGACCTCAACATGAAAGGGCAGCCAATGTAACATTAGATGCAACAATGTAGCATACTACAGTATGTTTACTACCTGAGGCCTGTAAGTGTTGCATACTGCATGCTGCTTCACCTACTCTGCAGTGTGCATACTTAGTGTGTAGTATTTAGTAGGTAGTATGCTAGGATTACAGTCTGAACAAAGCAGCATTAAAACCTAGTTTTTAAAAACATTTTGTGTTTTTCTCACCCTTGAACTTGCTATAAACAAGACAGCCTTCACAGCAAATACTCTAAGACTTGATGTTTATTTTTATTTACACTTGTATATTTTAAGCTGCACTAAATCATGCCAGACCAGAAAACATATTCAGTAAGTAATATACTAGGAATTTTTCTGAACAGCCTAAAGTGACCTAAAATTATATTAGTTGACATTAGCTGCTTTTCTAATCATTGAAAGGGTCTGTTCTGGACAACGTAAACTAAAGCGACTTTGAAAACAAATTAGTTTTTCTCACCCAAGAAAACTGATCCATACTAAACCCAAAATTTTGAAATGCAAATTAAAAGTAAATGTACATTAATAACGACCGGATGCTGTTCTCATATTGAGGTCATGTAGTGTTTCACTTGTTATTTTGAGAAAATACTGTAGCAGTATGCATACTTAGCGTGTAGTATTTAATGAAAAATATAATAAAGAATTTAATTCTAAGCAGCCTAGAGTGACCTAAAATGACATTAGTTGTTTCTCTAACCCTTAAAATAGTGCACATGATTGTATTTTGAGCAAAGTAACTTAAAGTGACATTAAAACCCAACCCTATAGAACCGATCCATACAAAAACTACACAAAGTGCAAAATAAAAATGAGTGTATATTAATAATGATCAGATGCTGTTCTCATATTGAGGTCATATAATGTTTCACGTGTTCATGTGTTATTTTAAGTAAATAGCAGTATGCATACTTAGCATGCAGTATTCAGTAAGTGGTGTGCTTAAGATAGCATTAAAGCCCGGTTTTCTAGTTTCCTCACCCTTGAAGAGATCACATAGAGATTTTGACTTAAACTCGTCAGATGTGATCTGGATGTTTTGAAAGCGTGCCAAAGATGAGCGAGCGGCCTACAACCACGTCAGCTCCACGCAGTACAGACATGACACATTAAAGAGCAATTATCATCATGAATGTAATGAGTCTGATCTCTCTGAGAACTGCTGCGCTCATCAAGCTTCGCAATGTTTCCTCACATCAAACGAGGTGGCGGTCCTCCTCCGATATCATAACAGAGCGTGTGAGCGTTTCTCTTTTGAGAGATCAAACACTCAGGGTTCGCCTACAACAGACTATTTCCAGCACGGACTCTTTACATGAGAGAGAGACACAGAGAGAGAGAGAGAGAGAGAGAGAGCTGGGAAGGCCGTGTCAACATCTGCAAACATTTGAGAGCTGCGTCGCAGCACAGCACTGGCATCCCATCTCGCTCACTCCTGCTTGTGTTTTAGTCTTATTGTGTTCAAGGGAGGATTCGGCCCAGTTTCTCTTCAAGCTGAAGCATCCTTCATATTACATTAGCGAGAATCACTGTAACACCGGCTTCGATCCCCACCAATGACATCAGGCTGATATAAGGAAACTCATAACTGTGATGTAAGCTATAAACAAGACAGAAGCATTCACAGAAAAGACTTAAGCTTTATTTTTATTCACACTTAACTGCACTAAATCATGCCAGACCAGAAAAGATAGTATATTAGTGAATAATGTTTTCATACATTTTTTTTATTATTATTTGCTTCTGTTGTTATGTTTTATGCATCTTCTGTGATTTTCTAAATTGATTGTTCATTTTAAAAAATATATCAAATTACATGTATATATATTATACATTTGTAATGGAAAAAAGGCATTGGAACAAAATATTCCCCTGAAAATATTTGAAATGTAATTAAAAGATTTCGTGGTCCTTGGTAACATTTATAATCATTTTTATTTTGGTTAATATGACTTTATTGAGTGGTGAAGATGCTGATTCATGTGTCTCTCTCAGGTCCGGCTGATGCTCGTGTGATGGACTCTGTGACTCATCTGCTCAGCCCCATTCAACAATACAACGGATCTGTCGCCTCGTATCATCTAGAAGCTGTTCATGGAGACATGTCGCCCGTCTGCTGGTCACCCGGAGAACACCAGTCACCCGAGAGCAAAGGTCAGCTAGTAGAGCTTGTCAATTATTTTACAATCTGTCCTGGGGTGCAATTATAATGTATGTATGGTTTAGCATTAAAAACAGTCCAAATTTAGATATAAACAGTCATTTTAGAAAGAAATTGTCAATTGGAAGGGGCGTGTCTTCTGTGAGACTTAAGTGTTTACGCCCACTGCTATGATTTGCTGACATCTTTGCATATGAAATGAGCGTTCTATTTCTCTCTCAAAAACCTTTACTGCGATTTTACCTTAACAACTTCTCATGTGTGTAAAGTAAATATCAAGAACATTTGATTCTATTTTCATTTTATTTAAAATTTTGAAACATTTTGAAAAAAAATGATCATTCTGTCATTATTCACCCTCATCCCATCTAACAGACGGCTTTCTCTCAACTTTCACTAATTGTTATTTGTGCTTGAATATTTAAACTAATGTTTTTGTAACTTTTATACAATGTTACAATAACGGCTGGAAAATCAGACTTTTTAACACTCATCGAAAATGTATATGTCTCATAATATTTTGGGTAAAAACAAAGTTAGTAGAAAGTTGTTAGAAAATGTTTATTTAACATTTAAATAATGTTGCAATCACAGCACGGAAACTGGACATTAATGATTGTAGAATATTTATTATTTTGCACATATTTTGTGTAAAGCTACAAAGTAAAACTAGTTAACACTAATGCGAAGGTGTTTGAAATGCACTGTCTATGGGAGGAAGGGTAAATTTGACTTTGACTCTTCTGACTACCGTTATTAAATAAATTTTTTTTTTTACATTTTGTTTATAACACTGTTGTAGAGTATTTCTTTTGCTATTTGAGAAAATAGAAACGCAAAACAGTATATTTGTGCTACTCACTGCTTCAAGTTAACCCTGTTATCTCTTTGTGCAGACGGCCTGAACCTCGACGGTGGGCAGACGTGCCCGTACTGTCAGCGGTCATGCCGGAGTGACGCGTCTCTGCAGGAGCACATGAAGTTCTGTCAGGACGGGGAAGGAGGAGACAGCTCTTGTCCTCTGTGTGGATACAGCACTCCATACCGCGCTCAGATGGAGAGACACCTGACCCTGCACCAGACTCACCACAAGGTGCTGCCGGCATCAATAACTAACCCCCCCACACACACACAGGATGCTCATGACCTCACGTCTCTTTCAGAACTCCATGTCTGAGCCCGGTCTGGAGAGCAGGAAGTTCAAGTGCAATCAGTGTGGAAAGGCCTTTAAATACAAGCATCACCTCAAAGAGCACCTGCGCATTCACAGCGGTAAGAGAGAGCTCATTCTAATCATCCTGCTAAAGGAATCTCACAGAGTCAAAATTTACCACAGATTATATTGTGCATAAAGAAAATTAAGACCATTTTAGTACTGTTAGGATATTTTGTCCCAAAATATTATTCTTAAATTAATGAAAATAATAAAAAAATTAAACATGTTTTTTTTTAAATAAAAAATCTAAATATAGTTTTCAAAAGATAAATTAATTACACTAGTATTTTTAAAGTATATAAAGTATTTCAAAGTAAATATAATAAATATACACAGTACACACACCTAGGCATGTGATGATAACCGGTTTCAGGGTTTACCGCGGTTTGAAAAAGTCACGGTTTCAAAACCGCAAACAAAAAA
>JAUCNO010002425.1:0-35781 GCA_032353835.1 Enteromius viviparus
AAAAATTATCGGCGTGACGTCATAATTGCCATTATCGGCCGATAATTATCTGTGGCCGATATTATCGTGCATCCCTAGTTTAAATGGTTTGTGCGTTGCCAAAATATGTTTTTTGCAGATGAAGTTCTTTGTTACATTACAATCTCTTCAAGTAGTAGCTTCCAATAAGCAGTGTAAGCCAATAAGCAGATCATTGGCACTAGTGGTCTTTTATTTGCTAGGTCAGAGGTGCCCAAACAAGGGACAAAAAGCAAACTTGATTGTAGTGTTATCATAATATTTAAAAATGTACTATTGGAATAAAAAAAAAATCAATACAAAAGCACAACTTTGAATTAGAAAGGAAGATTGGGATGGGGATGTTTTATTGCATGATATGGTATGGCGGGCCAAATCAAAGGTCATCATGAACCAACTTTGGCACACAGGCCCTAGTTTGGCGTCTGATGCTTTTAAACTTAAAAATTCCAATCTGAACCAAAAAAACAAAGGTGAAAAGCTATTTGCTTTCTATGAGCTTAGAAAGCTATGGAGCTTAAAGAACCCAGAAACTACTGGGGTGTGTTCCCCAAAATCATTGCCTTATATGGTCGCAAGTTCCGTTTAACTCTATTCTTCTTGATAATTTTTGAAATACAGGATGTTTAATTTGTAATAGTGCACATTACAGTAGTTTACATATATATAAGGTTATCGATTAAAACGTTTTTCTTTGGGAAACAAATGCATTTGCTAAGATAATGGCTTTGTTGGGAAAAGAAAGCAATCAAACAAAACCATATTGTCTAAACCAAATATCAAACTGAATAATTAGTCATTTTTTTTAACTGGAAGCAAATGCGATGTCGTTAAACTTTGATTAACACATTTTAGTGTTTATATTTGAATGAAATAATGATTTGTTTGATGACATATTAAAAACGCATTTCGGTCTTACCAACACTTTTCACATTGAACAAAAAAAGTTCAATCACTAAAAGCTATTAAATGAAGAATCCCACCAGTTGAACTGTTTTCAGCTGAGCGCACCCTGTACAGCTCTGCAGACACACATGGCTTTCACGCGTCTTGCATGATAATTGGCCACACGCATTGAGAGAACTGAGATATGCGCTTGAACTTGACCTTCTGAATTGCGTAGCTAAAAGACATGAGTATGCCCCTTGCACTCTTCTTATATGTGCCAATCACTCGTTAAGACTGATGTTCAATGCTCATTTCCATAAAATCCAGTCCGGCTCCAATTAAAGGACCGTGACATTCCCAGGCTAGACTTTTCCCACGAAACAGGCACTGTGGACACATCTCTCCACAACGACAACAACTCTGGGTATGTATAACTCGTGGAAACTCTTTTGAACATGTGCCGAGTTGGAAGAGTGTTTATGTCTTGCTTTAATTGGGACAATGTTTGTGCTACAGAAATTCTTATATTTCTTCTGATTACATAAAAAACGACTTATATATTAAGTTTAAGACTTTTGCCTTTTCCGCGTTCTTTTTTTGCCTCCAGTTTCTTTTTTGAATCTTTCTTTTTTGCGTAAGAAATAACGTGTTGAACGTGAAGCATATAATGTTTTTGCTTGAAATGTTCTTCATTGTTATGCTTTTAAAAAAGAACCTTCCATCCTCCCACAAACCTTAAGTGCATTTACTTTTCCTGCAGAAAAATCGGTACTATCTAAACTTTATTCGTAGACTTGATCGCGGTTTTTGCTCAGATTTGGTGTTTGACCTGTGACCTGGGGTCAAACAGAAACGTGTATAATTTGAGCAAAGGGTCAAGTGCAACCTGTGAAGCATGCCCACACAGGGATGCCTGTGTTGTTTTTTAAACAGTACCATCGACAAAGTTATGTTTTGTAAGATTGGGAGAAAAGCGTAGATTAAATTTCTGAAAGATTTCCCCAAATAGGTTAAGCATTTCGTTCCCAGTATAATTTCAGTAAAAATCTAGACTAATGCTGGTAGTGATTATTGTTTTTTGAATCTCTGCCTTTTTACGATGTTACAGTGACCCTTAAATATGTTGTATAAATTATTTGATTTGGTACGAAACACACGATCGCAATTTTGATGTTATTTTTCTAGTTTTTTTAACCTCTATTTGAATGTACGTTGTCCACAACACTTCAGCTATGTCTGTTCAAATTAGAGCTAATATAAAAATAAAGGTTCCAGTGTGTTGTTTCACAACGATGACATGATGTTTCAGAACATTTCATTAAACAGTTCATAAAAGAAACATTTTGAAACACATTTTAATAATCTACCGAACCCACTTTCCAGTGTAAAATAACCCTTTGTGGAATGGATGGTAAAGGTTCTTTTTGGAACCACTGATAGCAAAAAAGAACCTTTTATTTTTATTTATAGACTATTTGAAATATCACGGTCAAGCAAACGTTAAATGTATTTTGAGTAGGCTATTGGGTTATATAGTCTACTGTATTGCCATAACGTCAGTATTTTTTTATTAAGATTTTTTTAGAGGAATCGTGCACTGCCATTTTCATGTTGTTGTTTTTTTTATTAGGCTATGGGGTTTATTAAAAACGGAAATGCGCTTTACTTGTTTTAGCCTTTTACCTTCTTAAAATCTCTTTATCTTAATATATGAAGTCGCTTGTATTTTAAGTCATTCGCGTTTAATAATCTGATATTAACTTTCATCTTGTTTTTCTTTATTGTTATTGCAAAATATGAACCAACGCCACAGTTATTTACATTAATTTGGATTACAGGAAAGATTAAACCATCATTTATACCCGATGTTCTATCTTGCCTTTGACGTTTAGCTCGTTTCGAAAGCGCTAGAATTTTGTTTGTAGTAGCCTATAAAATAAAAACAGTGAAGGCTAAGTTAATTTTAATGATGACGTACAGTTTGGTGCTTTGACAATAGGCTTAATTGTTATTTAAAACAAGCTACAGATTTATAGCAGCTATGAAATCCTGCTACAAACGGTTGTACAGTTCATATTATTGTTGTTATTATTAGGCTATTATAAATTGTAATAGGTCTATTTGTATTGAAGTGTTGGCTGTACATGGACGCAGTCTTAAGGACGGTAAAGAAATCTGCTTTAGCTTATTGGGTTAAAATCTGTTTTCAAAAACGAGCTCATTTATTTTAAATGATTTCAAAACAATTTATAATATAATATGGATTATTTCGAGACTGTTATGCTTCACGCAAATTGTCTCGTGGCATGTAAACATGCGTTATTGATAGGCCTACAACGGAAGGCTTTGTCTTTCACGATGATCAGCTTATGTCCATATTGCAGTGTCCTACCGATAGGTGTCGCTGTTTTCTAGTTGTTTCAGGGACGACGTGTTAATAATAAGCCGAGATGGCATGAAAATAAAGTTGAGTTTTTCTTCAAATAAATCAACTCAAAACAGTGTTGCGTTGTATTATGCAAAGAGTTTATTTTTTTTCTGAATCCGATTAATTTTATTTTTCTCTTTTTTTTTTTAACTATTTTACCATGTAAATTGTGCCTATATATCCAAACTATAAAATATTTATCACTGATTCTATGTTGTAATCAAAAAAGTAGGGATACAGAAGTATTTGCTTTTTGTTCTTCAGTGTAATAGTCTTTCCATTTTTGCTGATGTTAAACTCATCAAAGATTATGTTTTGATTCTATCATAAATACAGGTTTAAGCCAGACTGAGTGATATTAGCCTATATGCAATGGTTCACATGTCGACATTTTAAAAATAACCTACTAATTTCCAATTATCTGGAAGCTGTTAGCTGACTGTCAACTAAAAGACGATCGTAAAATGCTTAAACGCTACAATAAGGTTCTCATTGTATTTTCGAAGTGCTAAAGATGTAGGCCTACTTGTGTTTTGACAAATTCTGATACAGATCCTGGCGCGCTGGCGGCGTACTGTTGCCATGGTTACCTCCTCGCGCAAACGCGATTTCTTTTCGTAAGTGTTTTTTTTTTTTGCGCATTCTCTCGGTCTGCGCTGCACCCTCGCACTTCCTAGTTTGTGCATGTGCGTGTGCTGCCAGCCAGGCATTTAAAGGTTTATTATGAGCACCTGCAAGCGTAGCCTAAGCTTCGTATACACCTCCACCTAAATTCTGACTTGATTACCGTTATGTGGCTAAGTTGCGCTTATTTCTTCGAGGCTAGAACGAAACAGACCGGCTTTCTTTTTAATCTGCCCATATGCCAATCCAAACCAGCGAGAGAAATAAGATGGGCGTAACTCTAAATGGATCACGCGCGCAGACTTTGGAACAATAACTCATCAATTCACGACGGGACGCCGTTTGAGCGCGAGCTGCTTGAGTTTCTGCGCACGTCCACGTGTGGGGACCAACTACAGACTCGATCATAGCAGTCCTCGGAGTAGTAGCACTGGATACTTGGCAGGAATCTGGAGAAGAAGTTGTGCACTTGAGCGTCAGATCACTCAAGCCGAACGCCAGTGGCTGTTTGTAACTAATCGACATCGGTACTTTTTCGTGTCTTAGTTGCAAGTTGCATTCTCGGGAATAGTTCGCGTTTTGAACCAATGCATTGCTGCAGAGACCTCTGCCTTTACCAGTTTTTGACATTTGCTTGTGGATTAGACACTATGGTGTTATGAATGACCTCAAGTTTGGTAAGTGAATTAAGTATTTGTACTATTAATATTGACCGGAGGAATAGATAACTTATTTGTGCATTGTAAAAATGCTAGTAATTTTAACGCAAAATAATGTAAACGTTCTACAGTAACACATGCTACTTGGTTGATTATAAGTTACTTCTGCTATGCATGCCTTTCCGTTAAATGTGTGTACGTAAAATACTCATTAAAGTTAGTTTTTCCTCGTTTTTGTGTTGCATAATGCTTATTGCATCTTTACCGCTAAAAATATGCTCTGTGTTCTTTCATTGGCCAAATTTGAATCATGTGTCCTTGCAGTGTTTTACCTGTGTTGTTTTAGTAGCCTACTATACCTTAAATATTTATATTTAGACTACTATTATATAGGCTAATTTGAAACTCCAGCAACAAAACGGCAGCCAGAAGGTTTTACTGTATTTTTCAACAGTAAAGTTAAGGCAGTTACAGATGCCAGTAAATTAAACAAACAGCCCACCTTGTGGATTTGCTAAAATAGCTAAAGCAAGTTTGTGGTCTAAATAAATGTGTGCAAATTTGACGTTTAACAGAGTTTCTCACGCCGTTTTTGTTAAGGAAAGAAAGTTTCCATTTGTCAGAGTTAATGTGGCGTATTTTAACTAAATCATCTTTTGAGCGTTGTATGAAGTGATCATTAGGCGAGCCCGGGGAGCAAACAGTTGTGCGATTGTTAGAGGAGCCTGGGAAAATGTTCCGGGGCCCGGGAGGTGGAGTGTATTGACGCCAGACCCTCTTGTTAAGGGGACTTCTGTGCTCCCAGACGTTATTGTCATGATAATGAGCAGCCCGCACGTTGTTGAACTTGATGTTGACTTCTTTCTTTAGGGCTGAATTTTTTTCGGTCTCTTGTTTGTGGGAAAATCTTCTCCGGAGCTACAGTGTGAAATTAATTAATCAGGCCTTTGGAGCGGCCAACAATAGAGACCAAGAGGATCCCTGGAACCCCACAAAAGGCCCCAAACGTTTTTTTACCTAAACTGTATTCTACCCAGCCACAACAGCCTGAAAGATACTATATTTTAAGAGATTTTTTCCGTTCCATTGTAGCCTACACGTTGTTACTAGACATTTAATAATAAATATTATTTTTATTATTTTGATTATGTTTTATACTTTTAAAAAAGTAACTTTACTGCTGCTTGGTCAGGCTTTTGGATCTAAAATGAGGCTGTAGTGTGTATTTCTGTGTGTGTGTGTGTGTGAGAGAGAGAGAAAGAGGGAGAGAAAAAAGCACGTGGCTGTACTTTTTACAGACTGCTTTGTAAACTGCATATTGTAGTGTATATGCTGTATATAGGACAGCATTTACTTTACATTTTAGTGCCGTTATATGATGCAGAATCAATTAAACATCCTTATACTCGTTGTAGTTTCATTTTAGAGCCATTGGTAGCAGTAGCTAATTAATAATAGATTTACAAAAAGATCATTTAAAAGACTGTAAAATCATTTAAATAAATGAACTGGTGGAGAAGGACTCAAATATTGGTTGTTTGTTGATTTTCATTGTAACTTATGTTTCTCCAGGCACTCAGAGATGGGAGGTCATCATTGTCCACTAAGAGGTAAGAATTAAAACGATTTGACGGATAAAATATTTGTTTTTATTGAATTATGGATGTTTAAAATGTCGTACGTTTTGGTTTTGCGAGTAAAGAAAATTAAATGTAATTGAAACTTTAATTGTATGTCAAGCAGTAGAAATGTTTACTTAATCGTGCAATATTAACTTTAAAATATTACAAATAAACAAGTCCAGTCACGCTCGTTTTTTTAAGCAAACACATTCTTTAAAGATATTTTAGCGTTTACACTATATAGGACCAATTTTGATTTTGGAAGATACCAACAACAATTTGCCCATATAAAAAAATATTTAAATTGTGGAAAAATGACTTAAATTGTGTGTCTCTGAAATATTTGGTAACGAAATGTTTATATAATGTATGTAAATGTATATATGTATAGCCTATATATATATAGCCTATATATATTAGATGATTTAATGTTGACAAGATAGATAAAACGTTAGTGACTGTTACTAGTCTAATATTACAGGATTGTATTTATAAAATATATGTGAGCCAAAATTTTGGAATATGATACCAAAAAAGGTAGCCTATAAAAAATAAAATAAAAAACATTAATAACAATAAATAAATAAAAAGAATCAACTGTAGAAAAAAAATTGTAGCCTATATGTCAAACTTATACTCAACAAGATCTAGCCTCAGAAACTGCAGAGGTCTTTTCTGTAATCTGAACTTCAGCACCAAGGACAGATCCCTTCTACCTGTTGGCTCGAGACTGAGCTTTTGTGTGTCTCAAACTGCAAATCAAATTGCAATGTACACCCCTTGGTAGTGCAATCCTCATTGCTGTACATTCTATATTATGATTCATTGCTATTTTAACGATTTAAGCTTCTGTGGAATTAGTGTTGCTTAAAAATGCTAAATAAAAGAACAAGATTATTTGTGGAAAAGGTGCGGTGTAGTGCTGAAAACGGCGTTATATGTAGGCCTATTATACAGGCCTGTATTCGCGGGTTACAGTCTATTTTTGAGCACGGTGAGAAGCGCATATTTGAAGCAGGACATGACGCAAAGAGCGGGAGTGTCTAAATCATGTGGAGGTGTGTGTGTGTGTGTATGTATCAGAGGGCGGGGGTTGAGAGAAGGGGCGAGCAAGACAGAGACTCTCACAGTGGTATTTGCATGAGTGTGTTTTGTATGTCGTTGTAAATTTACCTTTTTTAATGTTAGAACAAGCGATAACAAACAACTAGTAATATTTTCTCTAATTTGTTTTTGTAATAAAGCCTATATATTGGTTGCAAAAATAATAGGCAAGCTTTAGCTATTCCAATTAAACAGGACACTGAGTTCTTTACATTGCTATGTTTAAATACATTCAGTAGAATTCAACAGTTTAAAGAAAACGGGTCGCCTGTTAATAGTTTGAGTATATGCTAAAATTGTGAGAGGAAGCTCTTTGTTTGTTACATCGTAACTCTACAGAACAGCAACAGCCTAAAATAAAACAGAAAAACATTTTAGCCTAAAATCATTAATAAAAAAAATGACACTGAAATTTGCAGTCTCGCGGGAAATAAAATTGTCCATGAACTGAAGGTGTTTGAAGATCATCCTGGGGAAAGAACAAATAAAAACCTATTCGTTAAACGCTCGTAAAAACATAATTTCATCGTCTTCTTTCATGCTGAGATTGGTATAACATTCATACCGTTAACATACGTATTTAATAGCATATTTGAACTGATGCATTGCGTTGCACTGTCCTTTACTAGAGTTTAACAGTAAATAAATTAATGCATAAGTCAATCAATCCAAGATGATTTTCTTAGATCCGAGACATTTTACCTCAGAGGCTGTTTTGGCTCGAATTTGAAGAAATTAACGAAGTGGCTGTGTAAGTAAACAGAGTAATACACTATTGCTCAAATCGTGTCGTTTAACCTGTAAATACTGTATTTAAGCAGTGGATTTCTGTAGCAAGATAATTATCAGTTGAGATTTTCTTCATCAGGCTATATGTTTTTGGTCAGTGCTTCCTCTCTTTTTTACATTTAGGCCGAGCGCTTGTACTGTATAAGGCTGCATTATGTATGTAAAACTCTGTAACTTTTAAAACAAACGCCACTTTTATTTTTCTTTTGATTTAAAAAGTTTTAACAAAAGGCGAAATATCACATTAATTGGTTTGCATGCGTTTCTTTAGTCCGCTCGAAATAGCTGCTTTTCTCTTGCTAAATGGAACAGTCCATTCCGTTTTATATGGAGCCACCGGGAGATCCCATTTTCAAATGAACCGGGGAATATATTTTAATGGAAAATAAGGTGTGTGTGAGTGTGTGTGTGTGTGTGTGTGTATGAGAGAGAGAGGAGGGAGAGATAGACAGAAGAAGAGGGAGGGAGAGATGGGGACTCCATCTGCTTGTCTGCATTCATGCATATTTTTAAATGTTTATTATATTATCTAATTTTTTTTATAATATATGTTATTTGGTCCATTTCTTCCATTTATGGATCAGTAAAATTGAGTAAATATAGGCTACATTAAAAGGTTTAAATATATATCCTTATCCTCGTCAAGATTCTATAATAGAATCCTATAAAATGTCTTTATTGGCAAAATTTAAATCGCTTTTTTGCTCTTATGCCCTATACAATATATTATGTAGCTATACGACTTTACAGTGTTTAACGTTTGCAAGCAACACCAATAAAGGTTTTATTCGACCACAACTGCACAATCACTACTGTGACACCTCATAAAGAATGCAATGTGATATTCCGCGCCACGAGAAACATAAGATGGATTTAAACATTTCTTCTTTTGTATTAAGTTCCGTTTATTAGTTATTCAAATGACAAATAAAGCATAAGGGTGTCCGAGATGATATAACGAGGAATCTTTTTAAATGTAATAGAAATGTAATGAGATTTAGTTAGATCATGGTGGATACATAAATCTAAATGTTTCTAAATGCTAAATACTTTCTTTGCGTCTTAATTTAAAGTAGGCTAAGCCTTACTTTTAATTTCAAGGTGTGTGTGTGTTTATCAGAGATATTCCATTTGACCTGAGCAAAAAGAGCCTTTTTATAAAAACGTAAAAATATCTAATATTTTTTTAAGACCTTATTCCTGAGTCAAACTCATTCATCTATGTATTTTATTTTTATATGACAACAAAATGACTTCCTGATACGACCTCGCCTCTTCATTCAATTAAATGTATGTGTATGTATAAATATATATATATATACTTAGAATATGTTATTTCAAACATATATAGGCTATGTGTGTGTGTGTATGTATATGTTATTTCAAGCTACAAGCATTTCAAGAACATCAGCCTCTTAATTAGACGTTATTTTTTTCCACTCCTGATCACTAGACATTTTGAGTAGTGACATTTTTGCTCACAAAAACCTCAGAATGACTTAATTTTGCAAAGGAAAATATGTTCATCATAGAACTCGCGTGCGTTTAACTTATTATTGGTCTGAATGACATTTGAATGTATTTTGAATAACTTAACAGATTACTTTGCAGATTAAGGAGGTCATATTTAGCTTAAACATCAGACTTTAGGATGCTGAGAACAGTGCTCGGTCACGGCCGCGTCCCCTGGGTGTCTCAGTCCTGCTCAGCCATGTGTATCAATAAGCATTAATGGTTAATGCTGGTGACATCACAGTTGTGTTGGCGGTGTGACCCCCGTGGCCCTGCCCAGAGGAGCCCCTCAGTTCAATCTTCTCCCGTTCAGTGCTGCTGCCGGAGCCTTGCGCTTCCTCGTGCTTGGCTTTTTAGCTGTGAGATTTCACGACCAAGATTTTTATTTCCATCTTAACGGCTTTACTTTAGCAAATAAATCGGAGGCATCGAAAAAGCGTCTGAAAGCCCCGTAAACCTTGAGATTAACTTGTTCTCACGCTTTTTTGTGAGGGCTGTCGATTGAATGAAATGGATGTTCTGGACGCTTTGGGAAAACGCTGGATGGGAAATGAAATTGTGAGTACCTCTTTTTGCGACATTAAACGCACGTTGTCTGAAAGCTAGCTAATCTTGTGTATTTCAAGCGTAACTTCCTTTAAATCTGCTTCGCGGGGTTTTCGTTTGTATTTTATGTATTAAAACGCAGGCTATTTGTCTCTTATATTAAGTCTTAGTGTACAGACTTAATTAAGCGGATTTAGATGATATACTAAAGCTCGCAAAGCAACCTTAAAAATAAAAGTTCCATTAAGATAAAAAACAAATATAATTTCAGTTTTGTTGTCATTACCAGAACCTTTCTAAGTTCTGCAGAGAACATCAGTGTTATGGTTCTTTAAAGAACCCAGAAACCAAAACACTAAGATGCAATTAAACCTCAAGATCTTCCTAATTTACAAAGAACTATACTTTAACTTAAGAACAGCCAAAATGTGTGTTCCCCCCTGGTTGATTGAGATACAGGTTTTTAGCTGAACCTAATGAAACATTCAAAAAACCTTGTTGCTTTTTAGGCTTAATTTAGGTTGTTTTGCTTCATTCCGGAAACGGTTTCTTGCTAGATATACCGTTTTAATCCAGGACAGATCACATGGGCTAGGACAGGTTGAATTGTACCTGATTATTTTAGAAACCCTTTTAATGTTTCATTTTACGAGGTGAGCCATTTATAGGCCAGATCTAGATACCCAATGTAGGCCTGTTAATGATAGCCTAAATATACTACAATGCATACAGTATGACATAAATAGCCTCGGTATAGGCTAAGCAGTCTACGTGTGCTGTAGAGTACCCGAAAGAGAATTTATAAGGTGTTTTTTTCAGTATTATATATTAAATAAAACCGGACGCGTGCTATTTTAAACGAGTATTTTCACAGCATGCCATTGGTAAATGTCAACGCGCGTGAACGTAAACCTATTGTACCTATTGCTAAGCCTAAATCAAACGAGCTATCCGAGGATTGGAGGTTTTTTTGAAGACGTGTGTGGATTTTTTTTTTTTTTTACATTCTCAGCTCCGACAACGCTAGGCCAACTGGATAATAAACGCGCATTGTAAATAATCGCGATATTGTGGATGTCCATGCGTGCGTTGCGCAATGGCCCTTGGACTATTAAATGCACATAATATGAGTGTATTTAGCCCACGTGTATGTGTGCGCGCGCGCTGAAAGAGTGAGTGAGACTGTAGCGGAGCTGCACACACGGCAGTGAATGCAATAGCTCCATGTGACCACAACAGAAGCTGCATCTGGCGTACGCGGCGGTCCCTTTAAGACACATGGGTTAGTTTTTCTCTTTGGTTATCTAGCTGTATGAGTTTATGTGATATCATAAAGCTAGAGAACCGAAAGTATAAACTAATTCCAAAGACTTCGGAGCGCTTTGAATGGGAACGAGGCTGGAAAGCCGGACGGATGTGGATGGTCGGGGTATGAGGGAGACGGTGATGTCCGCTACAAAAGAGCATCGAATCCGGCAGGCATGCAGTTGGCGCTGCGTTAATGCGTTTCAGTGGTCGAGAAGGACTGGAATACCTAAAGCTACGTGGAAGACGTGGATTTTTTTTACGTGGAATCTGTCTCCGGCTACATAGGGACGCGTTAGAACGCTGACCGAACGCGAACGCTTGGGATCCAGGCGGATACGGACTTGGCGTTCATTCTCAACTGTGCTTGTGCTGGGCAACATTCCATCATAGACGTGATGATGATGTTGATGTATGAATTCTGGATGACAGGAATCGGTTCATCGAGGTGTTTCAACCGATTGGTTGGATCTCGTGGGTCACGTGGTCCTCATATAATATGGGAAAGTCAAACCTCGGAGGTGTGTGTGGTTTGGCACTCTTTGTGTCTTATGGGAATGGCTGAACTAGGAAATAATCTGTGTTTGGGGCTTATTATAGAATGCAAACTATGAAATGTTTGCTATTTTACTCCATCAGGTCATTTTTACTACAAAACGAGGAGAAAGAGTGACCTCGTCATTGTACACCTGTCAAAACTCGACCATTATTGTGCTTAGTGGATGTTTTTTTTTTCCCTTCAGAATTTTGTTTGCGTTCCAAATTCTAAAATCGTTCATGACGCCATAATGAAATGTCAAGGCTATTTCAAACACATTGCTTATGACATCATTCTATGACACATGCAGTGCTCAAATGTCATATATATATATATATTTACTTTTTATGAAACTGCTAGGCCTCTGATAAGCACTCTAGTATTTATAGGCCTATGTCTATCGGTTGTAGTACATACTAGCTGTATTTTTTGGCAATTTGTGTCCCTGTTTGGTTAGTGCTACATCACACACAGCTATGTTTGATCCTAGGATGTGATAATGATAAATACAAGTGAGTTAGTGAGTAATATGACAGCTTCAAGATACATCTTTATATATAAAAGAAGTATTTCTTTGTACAAAAATAATATTTTTGTGATTTTGGATAAATGTGCTAAATACAGTTTCTATGCGGAATCAGTTAACTGACCTGGTCTCATTAATTGCTGATAGCTTAAACATTTTGTGGGTTTCACACAAATCATTAGATGTTGTAATTTATGGGGGAGGGCACAGACGTGCAATAGATGCATGACACAAATAGAGTCTGAGGTGCAGCGAGAGGCCTGTCTGAGAGGCGCCCCAGACATTTTCCCACATTAATATGTGTCTGGTCCTGCGTTAGGGGCCCCAGCAGATGGAGTCTTGTCTTAGCACCTGGCATACGCAGCACTGCTTTTGTCTACGTTTAATACTAATCTGAATTAAATGTAACCAACTCTGCATCCCAGTGTCACAACTGCAGATTAAAAATATATGAGGGGAGACGTTGCGAAGAGGGTTTTGGGGTGGGATTTTTAAAGCAGTGCTTTTATTTTGTTCTGATAATGCGTTTAACGTGTCTATGATGCGAATGGCTCTTCTTTATAATTAACAGTATGCATAATCCATTTTATGCTTGTAGGGATTGTTTGTGAATTTAGTATATGGTAATAGACATGACACAATGCTTGTTGTATATATCTCAAAATGTAGTGTTTGCATCGAGGCCTCAAAATCGGCCAGTGGTGTTTTGATTCTGTAGGCTGAGAGAATGTGGTTTTGAATGAAATCTTTTGAAATGCATTCGGGCAGTTCATTTACAGTCAGGACAGTGGTAATAAAATTGATTCGGTTTGCCAATTGACTACTCTCTTTTGGAAAACTGCCCTTTTAGGGTCAAATCAGTTTGTGGTTTAGCTTGTAAATATTATTTATACATGATGTGGTATGTTGGGATAGTAGTATTTGTCAAAATTGATGATAATACGTTGTGCATGCACAGTATCATCTCTATTGTTTCCCTAATGCTGACATCCTGCTTGCTGCAGCAGTGTTGGAAGCTTTAGTGACAGTACCAGAGAGTTAGGTTTGTATTATTAAAATTGGTGTTAGTGACAAGTTTTATTCTTCAGGTGCACATAAACGCATTTAACCTAGATACCTTGTATTTTGGTGTCATTTTGTTTGCAGACCGCTCTTTGAATTTAATTCAAATAGATCAGCGTTCAAATAGGCGCTGTTACTCACAATAAAACGGGACTTTTTATCTATTATTATTCAGTTTTCATTTTTACCTCAAAAAGCAAATGTCAATCATTTCTCCGCTGAACTTATGAATCCTGAGTTGGTTTCTTAGCAACGGCCTCTGATCCAAGAAGTGAAATGGGAACGAAAATCATCCTTTATTTGGAGCCTTACAGTGGCAGATTTAAAAGGGCCCTGTACAGTGCATGAAAATATTTTACAAACACCACAGACTTTATAAAAAAATCTCTATATCGATACTGTAGCATACAATATCCAAATAGTAAAAATGAAATCATCCGCTTTTAAACGTGTTATTTATTTATAGACGAAACGTTTTTTTAATTCGCATACCGTTAAATGTAAAAGACGACGTCTGCTTCTACCTACCGACCTACCTTACCTTTTGGCATCCAAAAACTGTTGTTTTTTCACGCTCCAAAAGCCCTCAGGTGATTTGTGATGCCACAAACATTTTAGATGAGCAGCTGACAAGATTAAAAAGTTGTCGAAACGAAAACGATTTTCGCTTAGATAGCTTGAAAATATGTTTTCCCTCACATAATGTAAATAACTGAGAGTATTAAGAACAGCCGACATAAAGTAGCCTATAATATTTTCTGTTCAGCTTCTCTTTAAACTCGAGTCGCGCGCTTTACAGCCATCAACCGTCAAGTCAGTTTAAATTGAATTCCGCGCGAGTTTTGATAACTGACATGAACTGAACGAATTTAGGTGAGGAAATGTGTGTGTGTGTGTGCCGCTGTTAACTTTATCAGCAAGTCGTGTGGTAAATTTGTTTTCGTTTGTTCTGTTTGAGAAAACGTTTAAAAAGTCTTGTTTCTCATATTACAAACATCGTTCCGCATTAATGTCTGTCATGAACTGTTTTGAAACGCATGTTTTATAGCCTACAGTATGCTATGTGAGCGATTTATGTTAAGTGTTACATAGGGACCCTAGATTTTATAAAATTCTGAACTGTTCATTTGAAAATGTTCATTCATAAAAACAATGGCATGAAAATTTAAGATGAAAAAAGCTTTATCCTTTCCTTGAACTCCCTGGAGTGCCTTCAGGGCCCCTCAAGGGTCTGTGGACCCCTTGTTTATATACAAAAAAAACCCCTGGGCATAGAATATTAAACCTGGCAACACAAACAAATTTAAAATTTGCAATACTCTTTAGTGGTTATATAAGAAGATTTATCTGGGTTCTATTGCATAATACACATTTCTATATTTATTTTAGAGCATATTATATTCTTTTTGAGCCCTGCATAATTTCACTGTGTTCTGTATCCTTATGCATGACAAAGAAAGTAATGATAAACCTGAATTCAGATTTCCTTTTAAGGTCTTCTATGCATGTTTGAAAAAAGGTGTTATAAAAATGTTCACCTATTTATAGCTCAACTTGTGTAACTCGGTGAATGATCATCAGTAGCCTACAGGAGCCTCACAAAGATAAAAGCTCAGTTAAATTTGAACTTATTTTTAAAATGAAATAGCCTATATATTTCAGACTAGGCTACAAATGCTCACTTTTCAGGGTGAAATCAAGCTGGGTTCACTAAGATGTGTTATTTTGTGTCTTTACAGGAAAAGGAGACCTTGGAAATCAGTGATAAAACACGGAAATTAACTGACCTCACATCAGGTGAGTGATATAGCATTGTCATGCGCTCTCAATATGACCTTGACTTTCATTTTGCATGAGGTTGCATGTTTAAGAGCCATATATGTAACAAGTTCTCTCACCGTTGCTGCATATCTGACTTGTAGGAGTAGGTTTGATTATGTCGTTTATGGGGAAGTATAAGCATATTAATCCCTTATGATTAATATGCTTATATATTACGGTTAATGTGCATATTTTAAGCTAAGCCTTTTTTTAGTTCACATATTCGATATTTATATCAAGGAAACAATATATCGTGGCAATATTTTGGTGAGCTGGCTTCCGCGTGACATCCAAACGGGTTTCTTTTCCCCCCAAAAATGCAGGATGGCAAACATAGGAGGGATTACTATGGCAACAGCGTTTGCCCTTGCTCATTGGTGGTAAGGAGTAAAGCAGACTTATGTCACATGACTCCAGTCAGAGCCGTATCCTGTTCATTTCAAAGCTCAAATTTATGTTTATGTGTTACCCAGGAACAAGGAGACAGCTAGATAAGCATGGGATGCACTGTATTACAAGACTTTTTTCTGCTTAGATTTTTGTAGTTAGTTTTATATATATATATACATATATAATATTTAATATTATTCATTTTTTTTTACTTTGTTTGGTTCACTGCAACTACAAAAATTCTTAGTACAAGACCATCTTAAATCCATTGCTCAGGGATCTAATTAAACACTTCTATGAATTTGATCATAGTAGTTTATTTTATTCGAACCATAACAAGTGCGATGAGCATCTTTACGATCCTGACAGCGTAACGCTTTACTCATTCCCTGCTCTCTGATCCAATTTGTTTCCACACTGTTGCCGGACAAGAGATGGGAAGGCCGTTTGTGTGATCTATATTTTAATTCTTTTGTTCAGAGCCTTATCCCTTTAAAATATTGCAGGAGTCCCGGCGGCGTGTGTGTATATAAGGTGTGCTCATGTGGAAAGGCTATGAGGGTGGTTCAGTCCTTCACCTTCCTAATTCCCTTCTTTCTCTCCTCCGCCACCCCCCTCTCCTCCACCTAAAGCCCTCTCTCTAACCCTCTTCAGACTCACACCCTCTCTCTTTCTCTCCCTTCACAATCTCAAGTCAGAGTTCAATGGCACTTTTTTCATTCTGTCCTTTTCTCCAGCCCCCCTCCTCTGCCCAACTCTAGTGGGTTTTGCGAGATGGGGGGCAGGTACCTTCCCTCCCCCATGTGAACTTTAGCTGCAATTCTCCAGGCACACATGCATTGTGAAACACAGATTGAAAAAGAAATGAGCACCTTTTTTTTCACTCTTTCTCTCTCCTCTTGCCTTAACACAGAATTCTCAAACTCACCCACTCTCTCCCACGCAGTGTATTCAGTGCGCTCACGCCGCCGCACAAGAAAGTAGCCTCGTTTTATGGCACTCTTGTGAAGGCAGTGTGGCGCAAGTAACTCAGAAAGCAGTCCATAGAAGTACTAGAGTTCATATAATTTCATATTGTATTGTGCAGGGGAGATATGAAGTATATAGACTATGGGAGTCTTTTTACCCTTGGAGTGCTCCTTGAGATCTTTTACTCTTGACAGAGAGATAACTATTTTATCCGCTACGTTTCAGTGTAGTGCAACAGTCTGGTTTGAGAAAGGAAAACTCATTCATTTTCATTGGGAGAGTGATTTTTAACTAACACAAAAACAGTGGAGCATTGAGGTCGTTAATTGATGGTGCGTGCCTTTGTTCAAGCCATCTTTCCACATTATTTTTATTTGACTTATTTTTAAAATAAGCTGTTTGAAGAGATAACAAACATTCTGTCATCATTCACTCTCCCTCAATTTTTTGTTTTTGTTTTGTTCTGTTACGCACAAAAAAAAGATATTTTGAAAAATGCTTGTCTCTAAGGTATGGTAGTTATTGACTTCCATATTATTGGAAAAAAATACTATTGAAGTCAATGGCAATCAGCTTTTTGGCAACCAACAACTCGTACAGTTTGGTACTAGTTTTAAAACTACATCACGCATCATGCTGTACATTACCCAAAATTCCACCAATCAGAGCTGCCTTAAGCAAAGTGCACCAAAATAACACTTTAAACGCCACAAATTATTTAATCAAGTCGGTCTTCCTACTCTCTCAAACATGCACGCATTTAATACATTGTTTCCATACAAGCAACAGCTTGAATAGTTTTATAGTTTACATTTCTTTGTCATTCGCAATGCTATGGGATTATAGTTTTTTTTTTAAAGGTATACAGACCTTTGACTTTTTTCAAATGCTTTTTTGCTTCAAACTAAAGTTTGCAATGTTGTAATTCACCTTGTAGCATGGTTCACGGCTTATAATACTTTTAAAAAATGAATGGAAAATGCTTTCTGCAAGTAAAGCAAGCTGGTGCTAATGCAATAGGATGACTTGGAGGCATCAAATAGGGTTACATACCAGCAGCAGCACTGAAGGGTGCATAATAATACTTTAAAGGTGCATATTAGTACCTAAATGATACGTATTAGCACTGTTAGTACCACCTCTGTCACAGCTTGCACCTTTTATTTTCACGAGTGTTTGCTAACATGCTAATAGTGGAAAGGGCTAGTGGATGGGCATCAAGTTGTTTAAGAGAGAGAAAGCGAGTGAGTCTCTTTTTTCCTCATCTTGTAAGCCAGAAAAACAGTCCGTGACATTGGCCTAGTTCTAGATCACGATCGCCCAGAGGAAGAATTGAATTGAGGAATCAGAGACAGAGGATCAGAGGGGACTTAGCACCCTGTGGCTATGAACCCCCTCGCTCCGTACCAGCTAACCACCTTTCACCCTCATCCCGGGCTGTTGCTTCCTCTTCGCGTTCCCGGACGAGCCCCCACTTTTTATAGAAGAACTCAATATCGCGCACGCGAGATTCGATAGTTCAATGCAAAGCGGACTTTCTGAAATGATGCATGCGTGAGAGGGAAGAGGCAGCATATATAAACAAATTCTCCACGACGAATGCACGCACGGAAATCTATAGATTTTTCGAGATGTTCTGTCTGTTGACTTGCACCATTACCATTTGTAAATGCCACGGACGATTGCGCTGTTAGTGCAACGCTTTGAAAATGTATCAGGAATTATTGATATTCAGTTAGAATGTGTATGCCGCACACGGACAGAAACACTGCCATCAGATGTTTATGGGTAAACTTGGGATGGGAGAAGCACCCGATTGCCAGTGTTTAAGACTATTTTCTCACTAAGAATTATTATTGTTACTTCAGTGTTACCTCCGTGTTTTATTTAGGAGTGACACTACTGTTGCAAACTTTGCAGTACTTTTCAGTACTTTTTTTTCATGAAAACGCTTTTATGCCAGAGCAAGGATGCATTAAATATTAGGTTTGTAAAAAAATATTAAGCAGCTGTTTTTAGCATTGATAATGTTTCTGATTTCTGAAGTATTATGTGAAAGTCTGTGTGTGTATATATATATATATATATATATATTGGTATAGTGTAAGTAAGAACTATTGACCTACTTTACTAAGCAATCAGATGATTTTTGGATGTGCCTGACAGAAAAAAAATTCCAGGCAAAAATATCCTAAAGGCTTTCAGTAATAGAAGATTTCAAGCTATTTTTGTGAATTGCTCAGTCAACACTGCCACAATATTAGAGCTGTATGGACAACCTTACCAGTTTTATGGTTAGCAATGGCAAACAACCTCAGAAAACATATAAATCTTGTTAAATCTTTCTAGTTAAGGGTGTGAAGTATTTTACTGGTGATTACACTAGCAATTTTAGCATCACAATGTCGCGTTCAGCACCAGAACAGCATAGCGCCATAAACTTTCCTTTTAGAGATTTACGCAGTGGTTTTCTTACCGTTGTATAGAATGCTGTGAACCAAACCAAATTGTGGATATATCTCTCATGGTTGTTTTCATTTGTTTGAAAGCCTCTGGTCTATGAAAAAAAAACAGAAAGGAAAATTCTTTATAGATTGGAATTCATATACAGAGCTCGATAGCTCGCATTGTAAGTTCATTTGAATTATACCTCCTGCATTATACGCCTTGATAGGAGATAAATCTCTTTAAATGAATGCGCTCAAGGGGGTTGCGTTAAAGGCAGGGTTTTGTCGGTAGTGCTAGCATATGCTAACATAAATTAAAGCCTATATTTCTCTGTAGAAATCAGATTGATGCTTAAAAGCAGAAAAAGCCACATTTTTTCACAGTGGATTGCTTAAAGTGGCTACTGTGTGCTGGAGACGTCCAAAGCGTGCAGAAATCGGCTGATTTTTTTCAAGAATAGAAAAGCTAACCAAGCTGAGTAAGGCCCCTGTGACATTGCCATGCAAAACACTGCTTCAATAGTGAAGTGTATTTATGAAGATGAGGGTGGTGGGGGGGTAAGGGAGAGGAGGGAGGGCGGTTTAGAGGGGGACTTTATGAAAAGGCAGCAGGCTGCGAAGTGAATGGGACTGGCAAGGAGGGGGGCTGCAGGGTCCGCGCCTCCATTGGTTCAATGCAACGGCCGGAGCAGCTGTGAAAGGAGGTCTCCCCTTTTTCCCACGACCCAGCAATGGGGCAAAACAGTGGCCCGAGTCTGCCAGGGTCAAGTCACTTTGCTAATATATACACTGGGCTTGTGTACGCAGACAATGCATACACACAACTCATTTATTTGGTGTGTGCACACATAAGGACCCGCACTCATGTGTACACACAGCCACCTTCAGACTGGGGAGACGGGGTGGGCAGCGAGAAAAGACCCTGACTCTAATTTCGGTCACTTTGGGGCCATTGTCTAGTTCTAGACCAACTGTCCTAGATTCTGCAGATTTAACAAGCTAGCCAGGACTTGGTGACAGACAGATAAACGGACAGATGGATGGATAGATGGATAGAGGGACAGATAGAGAGATGGATAGACATAGATGGATGGATGGATGGATGGATAGATAGATAGGCATATAGATGGATGGATAGACAGATAGAAACATGGCTAGACATAGATGGATGGATAGACGGATGGATGGACAATAAGATAGACACAGAAAGATGGATAGATAGACATATAGATAGATGGATGGATCGACAGATGGGAAGATGGAAAGATGGATGGATGATAGATAGACACAAAAAGATGGATAGATGGACATATAGATGGATGGATAGACAGATCGAATGATGGATAGATAGATAGACAGATGAATGGATAGGTGGATAGACAGATCGAATAATGGATGGATGGATGGATGGATAGACAGATCGAATAATAGATGGATGGATGGATAGATAGATAGATGAATGGATTGATAGACAGATCGAATAAAATATGGGTGAATGGATGGATCGATAGATAGATAGACGGATGGATGGATGGATGGATAGATAAAATAATGGGTGGATAGACAGATCGAATAATAGATGGATGGATGGATGGATGGATAGATGGATGGATAGATAGACAGATGAATGGATGGATAGATAGACGGATGGATGGATTGATGGATAGACAGATCAAATAATGGATGGATGGATGGATAGACAGATCGAATAATGGATGGATGGATGGATGGATAGATAGAAAGATAGATGAATGGATGGATAGACCGATCGAATAATGGATGGATGGATGGATGGATAGACGGATCGAATAAAAGATGGGTGGATGGATCGATCGATAGATAGATAGACGGATGGATGGATGGATGGATAGACGGATCGAATAAAAGATGGGTGGATGGATGGATCGATAGATAGATAGAAAGATGGATGGAAGGATGGATGGATAGATAAAATAATGGATGGATAGACAGATCGAATAATAGATGGATGGATGGGTGGATGGATAGATAGACAGATGAATGGATGGATAGACAGATCAAATGATGGATGGATGGATGGATGGATGGATAGATGAACAAATAAATATTCAGAAAATGATAATTTTTCAGAACCACAAGTTTAAATTTTTAACATTTGGTTGTTTATTTATAAGATAATATTAAAATGCAATTTCATATTTAATCAAGTATGAAGATATGACATACTTCAGCTTTTTTGTCAGTGTAAAACCTGATAGAATATGAATTAAATAGCAGCGCTAAAAACATTTTTTTTGTGTGTGTGCATCCTTTTTAGTGTTTTGTGGAAACGCCCATAAAATGCTTAGTAGTTTTAATTGCCTGCTTGTTTCCCTCCTCTGTAGAGCTCACCCGTCTGAATACATGTTTATGGCCTGAACATGCAGTCTATTAACGAATATGGACCCTGTGTCTCTCCCGGGTTCTTCTTCAATAGAAGGTGCCATCTTGTTAAAGGCGTATTACAAACTCCACCACTGTGTCACAGTCTTTCTGCCTCTCCCCACCCACCTTGTGCCGTTTACACTCCTTTATGGTACATTTGTCCTGCAATAAGCCCCATTCTTTTGATAAACAAGCACAGGCGCTGGCATCGCCTCTCTCCTCTTGCCTCCCTCTCCTATTCAGAGGCTCCTGGAGTACAGCAAGACAAAGAAGAGACTCACTTAATTAGCTGAGCGAGAAGATGCATTGGGGCAATCACCCAGCACAATGAGGGAAACGTACAGCATGTTAATTCGGCATGGGGTTGTAGCGAGCTTCCCGGGGCCCAGAATAGCCTTTTGTTTAGCGCCTGGCCGGGGTAATAGATCAGATGCGCTTCAATTAAAACAAATGTGTTCCGAGCCTCCTTTCGAGAAGGTGCGGATGCATATTTTCTTTGTTTGTTTAGAGAACCTATTCTAGCTGTTTTCCATGGTGTCGAGTCTTGAGTTGAAGCTGTTTGAGAAACTTGCACATTTTGGTCTTTTTCTTGTGCATTAGTTATTTTATGGCTTGAAGATTTCAGATATCGTATAAGAGTCATATTTATGATTGTTTTCTGCAGACTGACAGCCCAAGTCCCCATTTGCTTTAAACAGATGGAAAAGTGTAACCAGGATAGGAACTAGGAACTTTTATATTTTACTGAAATTTTTCTTAGTGATTTTTTTTAATAGAAATTTCAGCAGCTGACAATTTTCAGCCATTTACACTGTTTTATATTGCATGTGATTGCTCAATCAGTGTCAATAAAACAGCTTGTAAACAATATGACACATAATGTTACATTTACCTCAGAAAAGCATGTTTGAATAAAACGTAATGAAACCAGTTTTTATTACAGTGGCCGTTTATATATATTTCAAATACTGGAGTAGTAACATTAATTGTATTTAAGAGTTGAGAACTGAAAACTGCCTTTTGTACAAATTAAATTTATTTATTACATAACATTTAATTTTTGGGTTTCGGTTTAAATTTTCAGCTAAGTTGCAACCTGAATTATGGTTTTCAGTTTCAGTCCAGAATTTTTTGTTGGTACATCACTTATATTTACATCAATATTTTATTTATAATAAAGAAAGATCAGTCCACTGCGTTCATTTTTACATAGTTTTACATAGTCACTATTTCTATTTCAGCGCAAAATTTACAATTCGCAAAGCAAAAAAACATTTTTTCAGGGATTATTTGAGCATGTTTTTATAAGAAAATAAAATTTTTTATACTTTAGAATTTCATGTATAATGCAAAGCGTTACTGTTTCTTTGTAATTAATTTTAAAAAATGACTAAAAAGCTCTGAGCGTAAATTGTTTCTTGACAATTTTTTTCTCAATGTAGTCAGTATTTTGTCCAATACTTTTAATTGGATTAAATGGCATTGTAAAGTGTCAATTTTTAGTTAGCTAAAATAACAAATATTGTTATGGAAATTCCCAATATGAATACGCATTTTGACTTTTTGCGCCATTTTGCACCGATGTAAGCTGTAAGTCAATTTATGTTGTGTTTTAGGTAAATTTGTTTGAACAACCAACCAGTCTGCACATGGCAACACTGGCTCAACCAATGGTGTGAGCTTGGGGGCGTGGCTTTCTAATGACCAACCAATAGCAGAAGAGGGGAGTGGTTCCAAAGACCAGTGTTTGTTTACATTTTTTATTTTTTTTTCTCTTTTTTTTCATTAAAATGTTTAATTATCATCCTGTTACGCATATCGCTGCCTGCCATAAACTTTGATTTCCGTTTAGTGACAATATTTTAAGCAATTAACGCTGCCCTATTCTTGTGAAGCAACCTTCCCTGTACGATGTAGTGTTGCGATCTGCTGTCGCCTCGTTTCGTAAATCTATTTCTGTGGAATTGAGTGGGAGGGGTGTGTTGGGGCTTATTCAGGTTGCTTCTGTTACAGTGGCACCCCAAGGCGGTTACTTTCATGAAGACAGATAAGCTCACCGTGAAAATCCCCCTCTCTCTCTGTCTCTCCATCACCATGCCGCACGAGTACCACCCGAGCCTTCTCTTCCTCTTTCTGGAGAGTTCTTTAACCTTGATGAGTGAGATGAAGGGGTCAGAGAGGATAGACAAGTGACTGCGCTACGTTACAGTGTATCTATAGAAAAAACCCCACCCCTCCTCCCTGTCAGGATCAATACAGCTAACAGAGAGCCGGGCTAGTCAGGCATTGAAGGTGGTGGGTGTAGGAAAGCTCTACTGAGGGCCATAAAGAGTCTTAAGTGCGCCTGGTATAGCGCCTTTGCTTTCGGCTGTCTTTACACATAGCGGTCACATAGTCTCGCCTGTTGATACCAGATTTGTGAGATTTAACATGCGCTGTGGTCAGAGCTTTATGTCTGTGTCTGTTTCGTTTGGCTCTGCGCTACTTGAGTAGATCTGTTTTTGTTATCCGTTTTTTTGCGAGGGTGTGCCTCAAGGGTGTGTGTTCTTAACTTTATGTTTTCCTCTCACACTGAATTACAAATGGGTTGCAGACCTAACAGACGGCACTGTTTAAAGTATGCTACTGTTATAGTAGCATCAGTACTTTCA
This sequence comes from Enteromius viviparus, assembly GCA_032353835.1. Lineage (NCBI taxonomy): Eukaryota > Metazoa > Chordata > Actinopteri > Cypriniformes > Cyprinidae > Enteromius > Enteromius viviparus. Next base: position 24,303 of record JAUCNO010002425.1, read on the forward strand.
TTAATATGTTTCAGGAAATGTGACGCTGCATTAGAGAAAACATGGTATTGTGACCATTTCTGACTAGTTGCTTATTAGCTTGCATATTATTAACATATTGGTACTTAGAAAGCGCATATTCTTCATAACCGTATTTTACATCCCTAATCCTTTACATCCCTAATACCTAAACTTAAAAACGACCTTACTAACTATCAATAATAAGCAGCATGTTAGGAATTATAGTAAATATAGGAATTAGGAAAACGTTTTAGTTAATCGGTTTGCCATGCCTTGAAAAAAACAACTAAAGTCAAAAAAGAAATTTGTACTTACAAAGGTTTATTTAGTGTTGTAAACTTACAAGTTCTGCTAACTCATGTAACAGTTCCTCAACTTGGGATTTCTTAGTTGTATTTACTTAAACATCAGTCTAATTGACTTTTTTTTTAAGGCAATCGGTTTTAACAAGTAAGCGTTACTCAAGCAAATTGAGTGATCTAAATTACAAATGAATGATAACAACGTTTTTTATAACACACGCATACAATTTCAAACCAGTTTAATGTAGTGACAGTTCAAAGTTACAGGTAATGATTTTCAATATAATTTTTTACTTGTATTACAGACATTTTGAAACAAAGCAAAAACAATCTGATTTGGGAAATGCTTGTAAACAGTGAAGTTTAGTGTGACACTGGGTCAAGGCAGAGAAGATCTGGAGAAGTAATTCATCTTTAGTGGCAGACAGAACCCCAACAAACACTAGTGGCTAGACTGCATCATTTATTCTGGCCCAAGCTGATACGGATGTGTTTTAATTTTTTCACTGTTGGACTGTTAACAGTATGTGCTGGCTGTGAACACAAATGTGTTGCTTTGCAAGACTTAAGATGTAAATGAATTAAATATTTCTTCTTATTAGGCAAAAGACAAGTGACCAACCCTGAGCAGCGACATCGCTCCAGGCGTTCTACAGCACAGTTCAGGGTGTTTCAGAACTCCAGATCAAGAGATCAATCAGATCATGCTTAACTATGTTCAAGTAGAAATATTACTTAAACTGCTCCCTACTATTTAAAGAACAGTTTGTCACATTTTGGGTGAACAAGGTATATAATCAACACGAATCTTGATGCAAACATCACAGTGATATAACAGCAAAAACAAAGCTGATTTTCCCACATTTATGTATTTGTTTAAGGTGTAACTATAAGTGCTTACAATGGTTGGTTGTAGATGTATCTGAGATAGTCACAAAGTTAAACAGGTAGGTCTCTGATGGGTGTGCAGTTTTGTTTAAATGGGTTCTAGAAGTAAAAAAAGATACGAGTATGTTTTAAAACATAAAAAATACAGTACAAATATTAATCAAAGTTCCAATTAAGAACAAACACTAGTGCCTAGACTGCATCATTTATTCCGGCCCAAGCTAATAAGGATGTGTTTTCATTTTAGAAGTTAAGTTCAATTAAGAAGTCATCATTGTTTATTTTACAATATTCAATACAATTAAAGTAGCAACATACATTTTAGGGGTTGCAGGATGTGAAATGTCCTCTTAAATCTGAGGAGAAAAAAAAAAGAAATATAGTGGTTACAGGCGTACTGCATCCGCTAGAAATTATTTGAAATGATCAATAAAGTGTAGCAGTGTTTATGCAGTCAAAACTGCTGGGTCTAACGGCTAATAAAACAGCTCACCTCCAGTGTACTGAGGCCTGCGGGATGACACGCTGTTCAGAGAAGGCCGTTGTCCTAAATATGAAAAATAATTCTTCACTTAAAAGCAAGTTCCCCAAGTTTTGTGTCTTGTAAACAACATTCATTTCTGAATATCTGCTTGCTTTAAAGAAAGAAATAAAGGGCATTTCTATACATATCTATTTGAGGTCTCAGTCATGAAACCAACTCAAAAGCAGCATTTCCTATTATTCCTATTTCCAAATTATTGAAAGACGAAGAGTTAATTAATCTTAAATGTATACTCACGAAATGCACATGATTGTTATGTATTAAAAATATATTGTTATGCATTAAAATATATATATAGCTAACATTTTAAATTGGAAAAAACACTGTAACCCAAAAAGTGATTAAAGCATCACATTGTTTTAAAATTACAGCAGGAACACTGAAAAAGATTACTGTTAGCCTAAACTATTAACATTAACTCTATTAGTAAAAAAAAATGTATCAGTGGTGCCTAAATATTGACTTTAAAACCTGCTGATAGCTCATCTTGGTGACTTTTGGCATGTTCTTGAATTATACTTCGTAATTTCACATTTTTAAGCTTACCTTATTATTTTTATGTAGAAACAATCAGTCTTTATCCAGTGGCAGTCGCTCTCCTGCTTCCCGGTTTCAGTAATCACAAATTCAAAACGTTGCTTGCTTGCATGCGCTAATCTCCGTTACTACTTCTTCTGTTGTTTTCTTGCACATTATCAACACATTAGCGCACGGCTGCATCCCACTGGTGAATTAATGTCATTAGTTTTGTTGTGGCATCCTGAATATTCTTAGTTATCTTACTCATAGTAGCAAGTAAGTCATTTAACTCATCAAAAAGTATCTGTAACTTAATAAATCCTAGTATAACAACTAAGTAAATGTAACTAAGTAAATATAAGTAAGGTATACTATTGGATTTTACAATGTAGAATATTCTATGCTATTTTAAATGTTATAATTTCTTTTATTATTCATGTTATGTAGTTGTATAGTGTACAGTGGGGGCCAAACTTATTAGAAAATCTCACACTTTTGAAAATACTGAGCTTTTTTGCCTCCAAAAATGTTTCATTTCATAATGTTCATGAATCATGCAGATGGTTGCTCTCAGCCAACAAATATCAGATGAAGTGAGTGGTACTGTTTTAATATACTTTCAGCTTTAATATTTGGTATGTCCACCTTTTGCAGTAATCACAGCAGCACGTCTCTCTGCCATAGTGCCAATATATTTCCTGAGAACTTCAACACTAATGCTATCCAATGCCTTCTTCCACTCAAGCCAAATGTTTTCCTTTGAATGTACAGTCTGTCCAGTTTATCTTCCAACTCGTCCCAAATTGGATGGAATCGATGGGGTTGAGGTCTTTGAAGTGACCAGTCCATCATTTTCAATGTCCCAACAGATTCCTTCCATTGCAAGTAGTTTCAGCAATAGTTTGTTTTATGGGTACTGTAATGCCTGATTTAACAAAAACCACTGAAACAGCTTAAATATCCCAATTTTTTAACAATTTTGTCCACCACTGTACAGTCAGCCCACCATTATCACTAAATAAACCTCTTCAGAATGATACTTCAGGGGTATATGTGTCTTTTGCGACAATGACCGGCTAACTTTGCCTTATCCCTTATTAGCCTTCACTACACCGCAGTGATTTTCCTCTCTCAGGTGGTTGAGATGTTCTCTTGCTCACGAGTTCTCCTCTCCCCACTCCGCTTAGGTAATTGAGTTGAGTGAGAAGTTAACCACCCGTCTCAATGGCAGGGAAGCCTGGTGCCCCTCCCTCTCAGGAGGGTCACATTGTCCAGCCCCTCTCCCACCAGTGTAATCCCTTCCACCGGGACAAAGGACCTACCCACAGGCCACAGAGGTACATTAACCCACCAGCCAGCGAGCCCTCTGACCTAAGCGGCAGAGCCCCGTTCATCCAGCCCCGGCTAACAGCTACCGGCGCTCGGCACATCAAAGTCGAGGGCTGACTTCGTGTGTGCAGTTACTTATTCATGCGGGCCTGGGAGACAGTCCGTGGAGATGAAACGGCAGTGGCGAGGAGACCCACTGATGTGCAGAGTGGAACAGCTCCCCTGTGGTCTCAGTAAAGAGTAAGAAAAGCCAGAGCCGACGCTGGTTGGTGCTGTGATCTATGTCGCAGCGCTGAGGGGATATCTGGCCCCTACATCAAACATCTTGTCCCAATAATGCAGCCTGTTATCAGAGCGAGTGATGCCCACAGCTTGGCTTTAGCCGACTGTGTACTGTACTGTGATCTGCTGTAGCTGAGCTGCAGCATTTGTGATGTGGAGATTATGTCAGACATAACGGCTACGCGTGAATCCAATACACTGAGGAGGCTGTGGAAGAAGGAGACTTCAGTGGCGTTGATCTACGAGCGCATATTGTTAAAAGGGAGTGTGTCTTTTTGGTGCGAACAAACAGAATGATTGTTTCCAAACTGGTCTTCTGAACCACTCCCTTCAACTGCTATTGATTGGGTTGAACATGTAGCCACGCCCCCAAAACTCACACCATTGGTTGAGCCAGTGTTGCAATGCTGACTAGTCAGCATGTACTAAAAGAGCACCTTTTCAGGGGGAATCATTCGACATTTCTACATTCCACTTAAAAATAGTTTAATTTTACTTGTTACTTGCTGTTTTTTGTAATTACTTTGCGAAAATTACTTCAGCACCATTTGTTTCAATGTATCTTCTTTTGCGTTCCACGTGCAGATTAAAGTAAGTCGTATACGTTTGGGATGTAGTAAGTGATGACATAGTTTGTTTTTGGGTGAACTGTCACTTTAAGTCTTTCTCTGCATGTTAAAGGGACAGTTCACCCAAAAATGAAAATTCTATCATGAATTACTTACCCTCATGTCTTTACCTTCACGTTCAACAGACATCATTTTATAAAGCTACGAGAATACTTTTTGTGCGCAAAGAAAGTGCGTTGTGGTATTGTTGTGAATATAGGTCGAAGACTGACACAGTAGAGAAGAAATTGTTGAATAAAGCGGCCTGTGCGCATTCTCATAGCTTTATAACAATTATGGTCGAAGATATGCTGCCACATGGACTATTTTAACAGTGTCTTCTTTACTATAATTCTGGCCCTGTAACGTGGTAGATCTATGCAGGGTGAGAAAGCTCTCAGATTTCATCAAAAAACGTCTCGGGACATCACGACATGAGGGCGAGCAATTAAAGGCAGCGTTTGTATTTTTGGCTGAACTGAAGCTCAGTATTTGAAGTAGTTTTAAGTGGCAAACTGCAATAAAGACTCAGTTACATTGCAAGTGAATGCATTAAAGTAAAAAGTGTCATTCTCACACCAGTACTGGTGCTACATCACATAGTGTTTCTCCTTCATGGGCTGCAGTGAGATGCAGGGGGCGTGTCTTCAGCAGGGCCGCGCCCCCGCTGCCCCGCCGTCAGTCACAGACGGAAGAGGAGGTGAGGTTGCCATGGGAACAAATGCTCTGCGTTAACCAGAAGGGAAACAAACAGTGGCGTTTCATAAAGTAACATTCTTGAAAAGCAGGCTCTGTGTTTTGCAGAAGATGAATTGAAACCTGAGATCTTTTGAAAAGTGTTTGTGTATATACGTGCATTTTTTGTGCAGGTGCAAACCCGGTGCCGTGTAGCTGTGTGCACTGATATTTTTTTCAGTTTGGTTTGAAGATGTGTTGTAGCATGGAGAGTCTGATCATAGATTTTGCAGAGATCTTCTTAAACCTCTGCAGCATTGCATAGGAACTCACAAGGGCAGATTGATTGGCCTTGCTGTTGTAAAAGTGAGGCAATGCTTTTTTATGTTTTTCTTTAGTAAAAATCGTTTTTGGCAAATACAGTCCTTGGATTCTTTTCGTTAGTATTCTACATCTGTAAAAAAAAATATTTATATATATATAAAGAATGTACTAATATTAGAGGAATAGTTTGAACACCAAATTATATTTCTGTCGTTATTTTCATAATTTTAAAGAATATTTTTGATGCTCTTTTACATACAGCTAAACATAAAACCTGTTCAAAGCTGACTTAAAGCTTCATAAAAGTAGTCCACATGACATGCTATATTCCAGTCCTTTATAGTCACATTTTAGCTTTGCATAATAATAAACGGACTAAAATTCAAATCACTATTCATAGATAATTTTTCCCTCCACTGTAAATCCATTTTAAATCTCATTCTTGCTTGGGCATAATGAAATATGCTGCATTGCAATGTTAGATTAAGTTTGACATCAATGATGAGTCTCAGCAAATTATTATTCAAATTATATATATATATATATATGTGTGTGTGTGTGTGTGTGTGTGAAATTTGATATGCTTCATGATACATATATTCCTCTTATAAGAGATATAACACACAAATACATGTCTATTCCCATTGAAATATTTTATACGTTTTAGCCACTTCCTAGAATACCTGCGCAAAGAATTTGTTTCCATTGGGTGGAAACAAATGAAATTTTATGAGTATCAAAAACATATCCATCAACCTCTAATCCGAATATGCTGTGTTTACAAGCTGCAATGTTTTTCTCGCTAAACAAGTACTGCACAGTTTGCCCCTCTAAAATAATTTTCCCGTCGTGTCCCTCCTCCTTTCCTCCTCTCTGTCTCGCTCCCCACGTGGACACAGAGGAAAGATGGGGGAAGCTGGCGAGATGTACATCTCGCGGTAGTTGGATATCAGCGGCGTACCTGATCTCGACAGTGAGGCGACTGCAGCAGCGCCCTCCCTCTTTGGCTCTCTCATATTCTCTCACGCTCTCCCTTGTAAGCTCCCTGAATAATTTTTTTTTATCCATCCCCACACAGTTTCATTGTTCCCCTGTGCTTTGTAACTATGGCAGGCATGAAATGCACCTAAACGCAGAAAGCGGCTTCCCAGCCCCAACCCTTCATACCCGTCCCCTCCGCCTCCTTTCCCCGTCTCCCCTTCAATAATATTTATAGTGCAATCTTTTTCTCACCCCCATCTTCCTTTTAGGGATTTTTTTCTTTTTCTTATTCACAAGTCCAATGCCATGCCCCGGCCCCCTCCGATTCCCCCCCCTTTTTGCCTTAGCCCTCTCCCTTCGAGCTGACAGATACACTGTTCTCTCTTTCTTCGCCTTTCACCTCCCTCCACCCGTCCTGCCGGCCCGGCACAATGCCGACGCTTTCTCCCGCGGCCGGCCGAACGCTGCCCTGAACTAACAATATCAGCGAGGCTGTCTCAATGCCAGGGAGCCCCATTGTGTGCTGCCAGAGGGGTGTTAACACCCATGTCTGGACCCAATGAATAGTATTATTGTGTCTGAGACATGCAGCTCGCCCCCTCGGTTGCACCCTGCCCCCCAACTTCGCAGCGGTACCCCATTTTTCAGCACTTAACCCACTTTAAACCAACGTCATTTAGAAGGGAAAATCTGAGCACTTTGCAACACGCAGAAGTATAGTTTAGAAATAATAGTTGAAGTTTTGACCAGCGGGTACATTGTGGGATGGTTCCCACGGTTAAGAAAAGATATCATAGAAATAATGATTTCCTGGCTTTCAGTAAATTAGTAAAATATCTAAACTGATATCTGTTAGTGAAGTTAGCCATTAATTTTGTTCACGCTTTAAATGCACAGTGGGACCATAAAGGAATGTCCTTTGGAACTAATTTGCATGACAACGGTTCATTCCGGAATCATTTAAATAATTCCAGAGAAAGCCATAGTGAAACGAAAACAAGAACACATTCTCCTCCTCTGTGATCTGTGTTTCCAAGTAGCCTAGCTTACTTAGCGCCTGTTTAGTACGTCCCGTTTTGTCCGCTGTACGGGGGAAGCATCAGCATAGGGGCTCTAAGTGCACTTGGCAGACAGTTTCTTTCAGCCTGACATCCTTAACTCAAAAAATCTCCTGCCTCAGCTTTTTTTATTCCAAGGTTATAAAGTTCACATTACTAACTGAGAGCAGATGCCAAAACATACACCTTGCACATCTCCCTGATCAAAGCAGTGGATTGACATTTGCAATGGGCAAAATGCTGAAAGTTAAGCTGAACTTGTTTTCTCTCTCTCCCTCGCTGTTGTTTTGGCAGGAGTCGGAAGACGAGCGGAGAGTGGGAGTAGCGATAGTGGTTGAGGAGTGAACCCGGAGCAGGTGAACACAGCTGCGGACCGCCATGGGCTCTCTTCCATTGGTCCCGACTCTCCGTCTTCAGGTCTCTGAGAGACGGCAGGGGCCAGCCAGGGAGCGTTGGAGTGGGCAGGCGAGGCAGCTCGCTTTCCCCGCCGGCTACCGGCTCCTCGGCAGCGAGGAGGGAGAGAAATCAATACTGAGGAGAGATGCTGCCAGGGGTCGTCCAACGCTGCCTCCAGCCATGGAGCCATGGGAGCCCAAGTGTTCGGCTTTCTCTCTCTCGCAGCCCAATCTCAGTCAACTCGCATCAGCTAAAGAGAGGGCCAACAGCCTTGACGCTCTTCATGCAACACTGAGTGTGTGTGTGCTTGCGTGTGTGGTTCTGCCAGAGGGCCTTTCCAGGCTCGGCATCACTTGATAAAACTTTGCCTGCTGGAGAACGAGTAGAAAAAGAATGTCAAAGGTCTTTGTTTCCCCCATCTTTGATTCCTTTTTCGCATGAGTGCACATTCCCCCTGACTGTTGTAATGAGTGCTTGACGGAGATCTCTTTTACGCTAAATCAAGAGGCCTTCTATTTTTTAGTGGTCCTCCTCCTAAGCATGCACAAAGTGCTCCACATCTAAGAGAGCAGTTTGAAACCTTTTTCCACCTGCTTTTTTTTTTTTTGATGGACACCACTATTCGAGAGGCTCGGAAAAGGACTTGGCCTTGATTTGCAGGTGAAGCGCCTGCCGCTTACCCTTCCTGGCACTTTGTAACCGCTTTCACCCTTGACCGTGGCACTTGATGGGTATTAATAACGGTGCAGACCAATCGAGGGCAGTGCGAGATGGAGAAGTTCCAAAAAAGTTGTTCCCGCAAGGCTTGCAGATCCATTGGGATGTGGACAACCGAAACGTGGCCTGAACTAGATACTAACAATCCAAAAGTGGAGTGCTGGTGGCAGTGGATAGTTCCTGTGTCCTTGGATGCTCAACGGGAAATCGGATTTGGTAAGGACATTTTTTAGTAATCTGCATGCGTGGGTTACATAACATCAGCTTTTGCGCTTGCTGGTGAAAGGTCCTGATTTGTGTTACGTAAAGCAAACAAAGTGCCAGACGATCATATAGATACCCGCCATCCGTCTCGCCTCCACTGGGCAGCGCCTTCGACAAAATGGCCGCTGATGCCTGCCAGCTGTCTCCCTGCCAAGATGGCGGCACCTTAAACGCTGCCCATCTGCCTTATCAAGGGCGACTATGTAGATTCCAGATAATTGTATTTGCATATGCTTATTTTCCTCGCTCGTTATTGGCCCGTCCAGTAATTCACGCCGCCTTTTGAAACACGCAGGGCATATGCGCCTGTTTCCTTGATCGCTTGTATCCTTTTACAGTCTGTCCGTCTTTATGTTAAGCTGCGGTAGCGTTCTGTCATTCGAAATGGGAGAAAAATATGGCGCTAGCACACACAAAGCATCTGATGCCTGTGCCATCTGTGACATCTGCGACTGGGTAGTCTAGCTACGTAAATCCCTCACTCGCAGGGCCCGGTTCCAGACAGCCTCCCATAATGACCTCATTAGCATGCACAGCACTCCTCACCATAGGCCCTGGTGCACTGCTGTGCCGTGGGACCCGACAATCCGCGCCCTTCACACAAACGCTCGCTGGGCAACATTGTGTTCCTCCTTACAATACAAAACTTCACACTTGTTTTATTACAATCATGTCAGCGGAGCTGAAGATCTGAAAGGGGCTTAGGCAGTTAGCCTGAGTGCTCGGGGAAATGTCTGTGTACAAAGTCTGTGTTTTTTTTTTTTGTAGCTATGTCAATGAAGTGGTTGTTATCCATTATAACTTTTCTTTCAACAGACGTGCTGTATTTACGAAAACACACAGGCGGAAAAGTCCTAGCTTGAAATTGGTGCAGCACTGTAATCAAAACCAACTAGATCCGACCAGAATTCGTAATAATTTACAGTAGATTGTGAAATGGTAAGAAATTGTACGAGCTGGCTTTTACAAAAATGTACAAACGAAAGCCTAAACTTATAGAAAACAACCATAAAAAAAGGAGTAACTTTAGTCGTAGCAATTTTCGCCATCTCCGACGAAATATTTCTATTCATCGTCTGAGTTTTGACTAGATCGTCTCTCTAACAACTTTGTTTAATGGCAATTAAGGGTGTTAACATCTGACTCTGATCATATGGAAATACAAATAGTATTATATCAGAGATTATGTTTACAATAATTGCATTGCGTTACCAACCAGACGTGTCAAAGTAGACACCTATGGGCAACCCTTTGAATTTTCCACTCGGCTGGAAATGTTTCGACTTGCGCAGAAGATGCAGTTGAGGTGAATACCACAAATTTGCGTTAGACGCGTCGCCCAGTTTGCATCATTGCATTCCCTTTTTCTACGTACTGTTAGGGATCACTACTGTAAACAGCTTAACAGATTAATCTTCAAATTTTGGCTTTTTTTAGTACATACCTGAGGTAATCCAGCTAGAATTTAGAGTGACCAGTTGTAGACTATTAGTTTGTATTGGTTTGACTCTCTTTTTCTTAATTTGGGCTAGCTTTTTTCAAACTAGCATATTGGAGGATAGTAATGCCGTTAACTGTCTAGAATAGCAGTTTCTCATATTGGTCGTATTGTTTGTGGTTCGTAGGTGGGATATGTTATGTGGGTGGGGTGATTTGGTTTAAATTGGGAGGAGAGGGCAGTTAAATATTGGGGTGGGGGTGGCTTATGCGTCTGTCTGGACATGTTGATGTCTAAAACGCATATTAGCAGCAGAGTGGTACGTCTGGGTCAGTCAGTCTGTTTTTGTTCCATATTTGCATATTTACAACAGCTGGGGAGCCCATATGTTTTAGCCTGAGCCAGACAAAATTATATATAGCCTGACACGCTAGCAAGGCTACCGCACCCTATGGCCCCCCCTAAACAAACACAATCACACACACACACACTGCAAATCTTGTGCCATTCAAAAATACCCCCCTCAAACCTGGGGGAAAAAAAGGAAAACCAAAAAGCTTTTATGCTAATCGCAGCGTTAGCCATGCGTGTGAGTACACTAGTGCAATTATGCATAATTCAGCACAAAGCTAGGCAGGGAGGCTGAGTACAGTAAATCCTGTTAGTAGCCTGCAAAGGCGGCAAAAGAAAGAAGGGGATGGAGGGGCGAGTGTTACGCCCATTAGGTGCCAGAATAAAGGCCACGTTTTCACCAGGACCCAGTGATATGTTAACCTCCCACTCCTGTTGTACAGGTGTAGACTTGTGGTGGACGGCACTAGATTTAGGCGTCACAAGATGTTGATTTGCTTTGTCCTGTCTGTGCGCTGGTACTTTCACATTAAAGGATTAGCCTCCCCATATTTTAATTCTGTCATCATTTACTCACCCTCATTCCAAACCCGTATTAATTATTATTAGTATTTTTTGAGGGGGGTTGAATGACAGGGGTAAATGATAACTAAAATGAAAACAAGTCTTGTAATTAAATGATTAGATTTTTTCAGTTGTTCTCATAATGTGAAACCATATTTTATTTTATTTTATTTTATTTTATTTTATTTTATTTTATTTTATTTTATTTTATTTTTAATTATTCGAGTTTTTATGGTTCG
>JAUCNO010002426.1:0-12095 GCA_032353835.1 Enteromius viviparus
GGATGGCACTTCAGTTCATAGAATGAGTAAAGGCAGGTGAGCGAATACTTTTGGTAATATAGTGTATATATAAATATATATAATTGATTTTTGAAAATTGCTAAAAACTGTTTTTGTAAATAAACTCTTTACATATATATATATATATATATATATATACACACACACACACACACACACACATACATATACAGTATATATATATATATATATATATATACAGTATAAACTCAACAAAATGTATTCAGTGGCAACTAACAGTACACTGCACGCTGTGTACAATTACTGGCCAACTGGGCTTAAATGTCTTTGATGTGGCAACAGATCAAACAAATTAATTTGGGATTGGACCGAAAGGCAGTGGAGCCGTTTGGAAGCGCCTTTGAACAAAGACACGGCAGAAAGACATCTCATGGATCCAAACCCACAAGGTACAGCCAGATCCTGTAATTCATGTTTAAGACAGGAGACGGCATGGGGAAAGTAATTGGTTTGGAAATTCCTTACAGTACATTTACAGCATCTGCGTCTTTTGAGGACAGTTGAGAAGCACTATGTGATGATTCCCCCAAACATTCCCAACAAAACCCTCCACTTATACGGCACACTGAAACAGTAATGCATAGCGCAGATAGTACTCGTCTGGAAAATTCTCCCCAAAACTGTAAAACGGGCTTCAGCATTGGATTTCTGTGCTTTATCTTCATTGTTGAATAAAGTATGTTAAGTACAACTGACAAAGACTCTTTCTTTCAATCATATTTTGACCTCAACACATCAAATTCTCATTGTCTCAGGAAGAATGGCCTCTTTCCTCCGTTTAACTGTGATAAAGAAAAAAGCAATGTTTTTCAGAACGTTGAGTTGGCTTTCTATAAAGATACAAATAAAACCGAACAAAGATATGTATTTAAATTTAAGTCTTCAAAATAGGAACCTCATTAATAAAAGATCCCAGACACTCAAGATGTAACACTATCAGACGTATGCACACACACGGTTAGGAGTTTACATTAGCATTATATCTTCAAGAGGACAATTGCAGCAAGCTTCTGTAAGACAAGACACAAAATCCGACTCATATAGGGAAGGATTTTCTTTTAAATGAAGAAAACACAGATCATGTATAATTAGCAGAACACAGAAAGAAAAAAAAATGGGCGAACAGTTTAAACACTCTTTCAAACATACCAATTTTCTAAATAAAAGAAGAATTTCTTGGTAAATAAAAGTTGACCACATGTGATTCTCTACTACACTAACTGGTGTCAAATTAATTTTATGAGACTGTCTGTATTTTGTCTGCACCACTTGCCTATTTGGAAAATTCCCATTCAAATCTGACTGCATCCATTTGTGAGCTGAAACAAGAAATAAATCATATTTTTTGGAAGGTTAATGTAGTTGTTAAAGCCGTTAAAACGTTGATCTTATTATTAACAATGTTAGATGAGAGGGTTGGCTTCATTCAGGTACAGCATTATTAACAATTTAAAAGCATGGAAGAAAAGGATAAACAGAGGGCCCATATTTTGACCCTCAAAACGCTTTCTGCTTCTTTATAATCAACATATGAATAGTAAATTGAGTATTCAAGGCCAGAACACTAAAAAGCAGGAAGCCATTAATATTTCATCTTCATGACTTCTGAAGAGGAGCCGGGTTTTTTGGCTCTTTCCGTTCGAGATTTAAATGGCATAGAGCGATAGATGACAGCACTGGGGACTAATGATTCAAATGCCACTGCCATGTCGTCACTTTTTCTGCTCACTCCCCCGAGAGAAATAAACGAGCGGTAAATATCAAGAGGAAATGAACGCAATCTGTAACCTGTGATGTATAATCCCAGAAGAAGCCAGGACACCATGAATCTCCACTTTCTCATTTGCTTCTTGTTGAATGTGTTTACAGGAATGTAACTGAAGCAGGCAGAAACCGCAGAGACCGCATGTTTTTTGACCTTCAACGCATCTCGGTAATGAAGGGTAGCTGCTGTGTTATTAATTACCTGATCGGTGAGCTTGAGTTCATCCATAAATTGGCCAAGAGCCTCATCCGTTGAGGAGGCACCTCCGATATCAAACTGGGTTTGAAGCTTAAGCAAAACTAATTGCCAAATCTAGCTTAAAAGTGTTTTATATTACTATTTTTCAAGTCTTCAGATGTTTTGTGCAAGAAAATAAAATTCAAAGTGGATCACTGAGTCAGTAAACTGAATCAGTTCAATTCATCAATGAATCATTCAGAGATAATCTGTAAACTGAAAAGATCCAACTGTGAATGACTTGTTTACAATCATAAAAAACAAACAAAAACATCTCGATAACCTTTATTTTTTCTCTGTTACTCCAACAAAAACATTCAAATTTATTTAAATTATTTGTACAATTAATAATGAGTAAAAATGTTAACATTTAGAGTGCTATGCACTGATATGTACTGTACCTCCAGTGCTATTGTTCACTAGAGGTTGAGTCAGTCAACTGAATCAGTTCAATTCATCAATGAATCATTCAGCGATCTTTTGTAAACCAGATCAACTGGAAAAGATCCAAATCCAATAAATGATTCACTCACAAATTGGACATGACTACTTCTCAACAACAACTTTTATTTTGGTCTGTTCCTCACAGAAAAATATTATATGTTATTTATAATTTGAGAAAACAGTTTATACAATTAGTAATTATCAAACATAATTCTGTTCAATCAAATGTACAGCGGTATTCACTGGTTATCTCTATTGATCACTACGACTGATTATTAATTCAAATCAATGACTCTTTAGAGATCTTTTGTGAATCAAATCAACTGAAGAGATCCAATTCCAAAAAATGACTGATTTACAAATTGTGCGTTACTACTTGTGATTTTAGACTTTTAAACAAGATTATTCATATTTAACGGATAACTACTTTTGTTTTGGTCTGTTCCTCACAAATAATATTCTAAACAATTATTATTTATTATTGTATGATATGTACTGTATATGCTATTAATCACTCTCACTATCACTTCAGTAAACAAATCAGTTCACTTCTTCAATGAATCATTTAGTATTTATCTTTTGTGAACTCCAAAGAATGATTCATTCACAAATTTCACATTTATACTTTTCTTTCAAACATTATTTTCAGCTGATAACTTTCTATTGGTCTGTTCCCTTACACAAAACATTACATATCATTTGTGACACAAATTCCTTGAAATCTTATTTATTGTGATTGCATGAAAACAGCAAGCACCACACTGACAGCAAATTACAACAGTCTCTTCCTTTTTGGTTGAACTTTAAGCTCTTAGTGCAAGGTTCATTGGCGGGAATCCTCTGCAAAACCTCTTGCTGGGAATAAGCGTTAAACATTTGGCAGTTTATCTGCATAATTCTGAGGGATCATAAAGAAATCTTCTCCAGCGCATTTCTCGAATGAAATCATCTCAATGACAACACTTCTGTTCAACTTTACAGTAAAGGTTGCAAGTCAACCAAAGTTCACGTCTCCCTGCTGAGCCGCCCTTGGCTCAGAGACGCTTTGTTCCCATCATTCATTCATTTTCTGCTTCACACTTGCAGCTGGTCGGCTTTCTATGCACACTGTAGTACAAAACACCCTTGAAATCTGTGAGGGAGAGCTAATGCCTTGAAGTTTGGCATTCACATTAATATGAATTGCCCCTTACACCATTCTCTGTAAATTTTCCTTCACTTATGTCGTGAAAAATGCATGTTTATTCAGTTATGAGACCTAGTCTTCAAACGAAGCTGCTGATAAATAGGTGAAAACTATTAGAAAACACTGAAATGGCAAAAGTGAATTTGTTTTTAAATCCATAGAAACATGTTGGATACAGTTGTGGCCAATTGGATTTGGCACAGGCAAATGTAAAAATGCTTTCCAAACTGGTACTACAAAACAACTACATTTGCATTTCCTGAAGAAAATGCCAGCACTTGCAAAAACAAGTAGGTTTGAAAAATGATAATTAGAAGAAGTGTGTTAATCCAAAAGGTCTATACAGCAAAACCAAAGTTCTGGTTAACATTGCCTTCTATTGCATGAAAAAAAACACGTGTGAATAGTGATAGATTTTTTGATTCGCGAAAACAGATAACAGATAATGTTTTTAATAAGTCTCCAAAATCATGTTTTATCATTGTGCATTCCAACTAATCTCAATTAAACTACAATTGGGTTATTTTGACTAGGTTAAAATATAACTTTAAAAAACTCTTGCGAACACAATAAAATCTCTATAATATATCAGTAATATATCAAGACAATGTTTGAATACACTGACAGCTTGGACACCCAGATTATGCAGGGCTTTAATAGCTGCTAATGGTGGATATTTTGATTAATCGAAAATTGTAAGCATTTTTTATGTAAAAACTGTTTATGTAATAAAATATGTTTTATGTATGTATAACATTTTATGTATAAAATATGTAGTTTGTGTGGTCCCTTACTGTATCTGTGCAAAAGTATCACAAATGAAAAAGGATTCATGCCAATATTGTCAACAACGTTTCCAAATTTTTGGAGGGCAGTCTTTTGGTTAATATTTTTTTGTGACAATATTGGCATGAATCATTTTTAATCCACTTCAGATGCTGACTACTAGTCTTTATGTTTATAAACCCACCCTCTGCGTTTTTTGATTTCAGCCCTCCTTGACGTGTATTCCTTGCCGGGCAGCCCAGCCTTGTGAATTTCAACCAGGTGAACGAGTGATGATTCTGGTCCCCACCTCGGCGTGTAAATTCTTCGCTATGCGACAGGGGCCATATACTGGAGTAGTGCTGGAGTGGATAGACCCTGTGACATATCGGGCCTGGGAAGGACCCGGTACGTTTCCATGCTCAACCTGACAAAAGGGTACTGGCAAGTTCTCCTCTCTGACAAGCCCAAGCCCACGACAGCCTTCTCGACCCCCAGTGGTCACTGGTATTACTGGACCCTTCCCTTTGGTCCATTCGGGGCCCCAGGCGCCATCCAACACCTTATTGATATCCTGCTTCGACCCCAGCAGCAGTACGCCGCAGATTATTTGGATGACATTGTCATTCACTCTGAGACTTGGGAGGACCACCTAGAGCAGCTGTGGAGGGTGCTGAGGGAGCTACGGAGAGCTGGACTAATGACCAACCCTAAGAAGTGTCACCTGGCGCTCTTCGAGGCGAAGTACCTGGGTTGGATGGGGACTGATCTAACCACAAGTGAAGAAAGTGGCAGCCCCAACAAGTGGTATGGAACCCGGATGTCGAGGAGGCCTTCCAGACAGTGAAACGAGTGTTCACCTCTGAACCCGTCCTCTGCGCTCCAGACTTCAGCTGCCCCTTTCTGTTTCAAACGGATGCCCCGGATGCATGATAAGGGGCCATGGTGTCTTAGGTCCAGGACCGGGACAAAGCCTGGGAGGGTATGTGTGACGAGCATGCTGAGTGCAGATCAGGGTTGCCCTGGTAACAGACGAGGAAAAGCAAGGTGTGCTCGTCAGAAGCTGATCAGCCATAGCTGGGACTCATTAGCCCATTGCCAGAAAAGCCATGTGAGGCACAGCAATAGGGGGAGACTCATGCTGCGTCCGAAATCGCATACTGCTTCACTAGGTACTACATCTAAAACCGAACGTACTACTCGGCCGTTAAAACAGTAGGTACAATATAGTATGAATGTGAGTAGTATGAAGGGAATTCGTGCGTACTACATCCGCCATATTGATGTTGTCACGTGTCACGTATCGTCACAACAGCGCGACTATTTAAACTTCCAATAAGTCATCCGTTTATTTAGATTGTGTTAAACAAGTGTAATTTAATCACAACAAACAAAGCTTTCTTCCTGAGGTGCTTACACTTAAAATGAGCCGCGTTTCCACTTTCCGTCATTTTTTAAATATGACGCCTCCTCTCCCGGAGCCTTATGGGATAGGAAAGTGTCCATGGTATGCTTGCTACAGAATTCGGCCGGACGTAGTAGGTCATCCGGGTACTTCTCGCCTACTGAATTTCCAGTGCTATGAATTCAGACATACTACTCGCCTCGCATGCTGTTTTTGGCGTACTATATAGCAGGGAAGGGAGCGATTTCGGACGCAGTGTTACACACTGTGGTTACATACTACATACACATCTAGTTACTATAATATTAATATAAAGTGGGACAGAGTAAGATTTAAAAAAATTATTAATTAATTCATAAAAGTATATAAGCAACAAAAAATAACAAATTCAAATCAGAAAAAAAACTTACCACAAAAATGCTACTTAAGACTTTGCAATATAATTTAAGACCTTACATTTAAAAAAAAGAATTTAAGACAATAAGAGGATTGTTTTTTAATGAGAGATCGCTGTCAGATGTAATCTGGAGTGTGTGTTGGTGCGCTGCTCACTGTTACGCGGTCAGGTGTGTGTTTCTCAGCGCTCTCCTGACGGCTCTGTGTTCAGTGTCCTCCGCTGCTGGACGTACACCTGAAGCACACACAAACACAGTCGTGAGGTCAGGACCGAGCTCGCTGGAGAGCAGCCGAGTCTCACCTTCATCACGAGACACGTCTTCCTCACGCTCCTGACGAGCGTCCGCCTGAGCCTCATCTGTCTTCTTATAGTAATAATCCTGGTCCGGAGGACCGAAGCGCTAGAACACACACACACACACAACGTTAAAACTATCACTGATTATATGTGCTATCACTAGATTTACAGTGGTGGCCAAAATGATTAGAAAAATAGTATTTTCAGCAGCAAAAAAAAATCTGTTATTGAAAGATCAGAACAAACTGAGACAGACACAATCCAGAAAGATACCTGCAAAGCTCCTGAGAAACTCAAGAACCTTTGAACAGCTCTGTAGCTCTGCAGGTGACACAGTTCTTCTGGACTGAGTCTGTCTCAGTTTGATCTGAGAATACAGACAGACTGATGATGAACAGATCAGACTGAAACCACACTGGATTATTACAATTAATGGCCAAATTAATGTTTGTAAATGTAAACTGATATTTCTTACAGTCACACTACTGCAGAAGATACAAATAACTGCTGATACTAGTTCTCTAATCATTTTGGCCAGTGTTGTATATATTTACCTTATTAGGCCACATGAAGCTAACAAAGAGGATGATGGGAAGGCCCACGGTGACGACATAAACACCCCAGAGCCACGGCTTCTTCACCGTCGCCATCAGCAGCTTCTCAATCACTCCAGGCTACGAGAGGACAGGCAGAAGTTCAGAAGACGTGCTGCTATTTCTCTCAAATCAACAGTACTGCAGGTCTTACGGTCTGTCTCTGGCCCCACGTGTCTTCAGTCCAGCGCCGGGCTTCTTCCAGACTGTCCGAGAGTAAGATGTTGTCGAACATCACATCTGCGGTGAGGGACCAGAGCTCAAAACCCACGGCAGAGACAGGGCTCAGGATGAAGCGCTCATCTGACCTGAAACGATCAAACGAGCACAGATGAAGCTGAATACACACACGAGAGAATAGAGATTAGACACTGAATACACTAGAGTGATTGGGAATAGAACGGCTCTGAATTTTCTCAGATTAATTGATTTTAAACTGAATCATGGATCAAATAATAAAGACTTGATCAGTATCTGTAGACTAGTTTCACATATGGCACATTGACATATAAAATGTGTTAAAGGGATAGTGCAGCCAAAACCTAGCGGTGTATATGCCTTTCTTCTTTTAAATACAATCTGAGTTATATTTTAAAACGTCCTGGCTCTTCTAAGCTTTATAATGGCAATTAATCAAATTATGAAGCCCCAGGATGCTTAATAAGGACATTCTAAAGCGAATGACAGTGAATAGAAGCTAGAGATTATGTATATATATAGTTTTAAATATGACTAAATGCTTCGGTTATCTACAGGAGGCCTTTATTCTCCTCTCAGAGCCGTGTGAGACACTTTTCGCTGTGGATAGATGCACTTCATTAGTTATTTGGTGTACACAGATGTTTTTAAATATCATTCTGAATGGATTTGAATATAAAGAAGAAAGACATATACACCTATAGGATGGCTTGAGGGTCAGTAAATCATGGACTAATTGTCTTTTTTTTTTTTATTAATAGGGCTTGTCATATATGTATATATAAATATACAATAGAGTATCAATATACAGATTAAAAATGTTAAGAAAATTGGTCCTAAGACAAACATGCATTTTGGTTTTAGGACAATTTTGATCAAACATAACATTAAGGGGCAGTTTATTGTGATTTATTGAATTATTCAGGGCGTTTCTCAATGTCAAGGAAGGATCCTCGGAAGCCAGAATTTCGAATGAATCATTAGAGCAGTTAGCTGTCATTCAATCATTGGCTCAAAGGATTTCAAAAGCAGACTCCTTCTAGGGCTTGGCAATGATGCAAATTATATATACAATATATATCTCTGAATTTTCTACAAAGTGGAATAAATGTGTACTTGTAAGTTGCTACAGTGACCTTTATTAAAAGAGCCCTATTTGAAAACACACAGCTGCACAACACTAATGTAAAAATACATGAAATAAAATAGATGTATCTGGCAGTGTGCAAAAACAACTGATTCAATTGAATAGATTACAATTCCATCTGAAACCCTTCTGAAGGAGTGCCAGAAGATTCCTCTTTGCCTGTAAAGAGTGTTTCATGTTCCTCTCTACACTGACTGCAAGCAGTTTCGGTCTCAGCTGAAGAAACTCCAGGGATGACTTCTTTGCTGCAGGTGGTATTATTTCTACTTGGTCTGAAGGTAATGCTGTGTTTGTCCCTGAGCCGTGGAGGCACTGCTGAGTCCCTGTCACTAGTTGCTGAGTCAGTGTAATTGGTATTGAGATAATCAACAACGCAGCTCCTGACTGATTCTGACAGCTCTCTGTCGCCCTCTTCATGTGTCAGGAGACTTGTGATTAAATGGTGCAGTACAGGTCTATGAGATCGGTGATGGACGTCCTGTTACGAGGGAGGATTTGTCAGCAGACAGGATCTTTGTGACGGCTGTCTCTCGAATCAAGCTTAAAATAAAATAAAAATGCATGAAAGGAATTTGAGTCTAGTATAGTAACTTCAAATATTACATATATCAAAACAAACAAAAAAAAGAGATGCAACAGAAAAAGTCAAAATAAATAATTAATAAAATTAAATATGGAGGTTCAGCAATCTATGTCACTACTATGGTGTTGTTATGACCAAATAATTTAATGAGGTAAGTATGTTACCTAAAGTTATACAATGAATACACTTTTTGAAATATCATTGATAAAGAGCAGTTACAGCAGTTGTGTGACACTGAGGACTCAGAGTCGGACATCATTGGATCCATTCGCTGCTTTATTTATAAACACAAAGTCAAACAGGCAATAGTCAAATACCAGGCAATGAGAACAACGGAGAGAGGCAGAGGCAGAGTCCAGGCAGATTATCAGGGTCACAGGCAAGATTCTAGGTCGAAGAACAGGCAAGAGGTCGGAGTATTCGGCAGAGATTCACAAGAGATAAGGCAGTCCAAAGTCAAAGATAAGGCAGTCCGATTAACAAGAATAAACGCTCGGGATTGATGCTGATAGCAGAGCAAAACTTCACGACTTCCTTCCGTGAAGCATGGGCTTAAATAATGCAGATAACCGCGGACACCTGGCGCGGAAGTGATGAGGTGTTTGCTGAAACTCGTCCGTGTGAAAACTAATACTCGGGACCGTATACCTCCCATTTGATGAGATACTGGAGTCCAGGATTTCGTTGACTTGGTAAGTATCCTCGTTTTTCGATCACCGGGGGGGGGTCCTTTTGAGGCACGACCTCGTCTAGGCCTCTCTCTCCTTCCTGAGCAGCTGCAGGCTAAAGCAGAGAGACATGGATTGTGGATGAGATTCTGTAATGATGAGCAGGCAGGACTAAGCGGTATGAAACAGGTGTAATCTGTCAAACTATTTGAAAAGGACTCACGTACCTGTGAGTAAGTTTGCGACAGGGTTGCTGTAGTCGGATGTTCCTTGTTGACAGCCAGACGCATTGTCCTTATTCATTTCCTGGTTCGATGGCGATCTGCCTGTTCCGTGTAGCGTCGTACTGCCCGTCGAAGGTGGACATGAGCCTGGTTCTACGTCTCCTCCCTGTGTTGAAGCCAGTGGTTCAAAGCTGGAAGGCTGGTGGGTCCTCCAGACCAAGGGAAGAGCGGTGGTTGAAAGGTTGAAGTACGCACTGGAAGGGGGTCATACCGGTGGAGGGTTTGCAAAGAGAGTTCTGTGCGTACTCTGCCCATATCAGGTAACGACTCCACTCTCCCCGATCCTGATGACAGTACGAGCGTAGGAAGCTGGTTAGTTCTTGGTTTAACCGCTCAGCCTGGCCATTGGATTCAGGATGATATCCCGAGGTGAGGCTAATGTTTATATTCATTTGTTGGCAGAAGGCTGACCATAAACGTGAGGTGAACTGAGGACCAGGTCTGTGACAATGTCCTCTGGGAGTCCATAAAACCGGAAGACCTGATTCAAGATGATTTCAGCGGTCTCTCATGCTGTGGGTAGTTTGACCAGGGGAATGAGCCGGCAGGCCTTGGAGAACCGGTCGACGACGGTGAGTATGGTAGTTTAGTGGTCTGAGGGTGGAAGATCCGTGACAAAGTCCAAAGCGATATGTGACCATGGTCTTTGCGGGGTCTCCAAGGGCTGGAGTAGGCCGGCTGGATTTTTAATGAGAGGTCTTGGTCAGGTTACATGTCACACATCGCTGGACAAATCCGGTTACATCAGGGGTCAAGGTGGGCCACCAGAAACGGTTATTGACTAGTTCTTGCGTGGCATGAATCCCGGGAAGGCCAGAGCTGGGAGAGTCGTGCACATGATGCATCACTCGTGAGTGCAACGGTTCTGGTACATACTATTTTCCAGGAGGGCATTGTTGAGTTGCAGGCTCTTGGATCTGGGCCTCCGAAATCTTGGCCATAATGTCCCAAGGTACCGGTGCCACAATGAGTGATTTGAATGGTTTCAGGTTCAGTATGGGGTGTGACTAACTCAAACTGCCTCGAAAGAGCATCCGCCTCGCAATTCTTACTGCCTGGTCGATAGGTCACCTTGAAATTGAATCGGGTAAAGAAAAGTGCCCATCTTGCCTATCTAGAATTCAGACGTTTGGTGGACTGAATATACTCCAGATTGTGGTGATCAGTTAAGACTAGAAAGGGGTGTTTGGATCCTTCGAGCCAGTGCCTTCATTCTTCCAGCGCACACTTCATGGCTAGCAACTCCTTATCTCCCATGTTGTAGTTAAGCTCCGCTGAGGTGAGTTTGCGCGAATAAAAGGCACATGGAAACATTTTAGCTGGACTGCCGTGGCGTTGAGAGAGTACTGCCCCGATACCAGAATTGGATGCATCTACCTCCACAATGAATTCTCGTTCCAGGTCAGGGTGCCGGAGGATTGGGGCTGTGGTAAACCATTCTTTCAGGGCTTGGAAAGCATTCTCACTGGCTGAGGACCACCGGAGGATGTTGGGGCCTTTGCGGGTCATGGAAGTGAGAGGTCCCGACAGCTGACTGAATCCTCTGAAGAAGTGTCAATAGAAATTTGCAAAGCCAAGGAATCGAGAGCGCCACAGAGGTCGGATATGCACTGATAGTTGTAGAGTTGTTGCACATATGATTTAACAAAGAAGTGCACATGAGAGAGATTACAAGCCCAATCTCTGAAGAATAGTCAGATCATCACCTGTTTAAGATGGATGTGTGTGATCAAACGACTACATAATAGTTCTGTCATTAATTACTCATCCTCATGTAGTCCCAAACCCATAAGACCTTCGTTCATCTTCAGAACACAGATGAAGATATTTCTGATGGTATCAGAGAGCTATCTGTCCCTCTATAGACAGCAACACACCTGAAATGATCCCAGATCCAGAAACAGTCAGTAAAACAGTCCATGTGACATCAGTTCTGTGAAGCTAGGAGAATACTGTTTTTGCACAAAAAAAACAAAAATCACATCATTTACTCAACCATTCTTCTATGGGTGCTTTCACATCTGTGGTTCGGTTCATTTGGTCCGGACCAAGGGCAACAAATGATACATTGTAGCATTTTTCTG
>JAUCNO010002427.1:0-12091 GCA_032353835.1 Enteromius viviparus
AAATATTTACAATTTATTATATACAACTTTTACATACAGCTAATAATAGAAAGTGGATTCTGCACATCAGACACACAACGGTTCTGTATCAAATATTACAAACATGTGTTTCTAATTATGATGAGAATTTTCACTACAAGAATTCTGGTGTATATATTTAAGCACACGAAACAACATAAACAGACCCAACTCGTGTGTTTGTAGTTCAATCATTGATGACTTCACGCATTGATTGAATGATTGACAGGCTGTGCCGCTGAATCCTGCGCTAACAACAACAACAACGACGTGATTTTCATCTTACAGTACAACCATTTCAGTCGTTTATCACGGTAAATACACGCTTCATAAGCTACTGAAGGGTAAAACACGATCATTAACACAAGCGAGTTCACAAACCAACACGATACAAGAGTTTGTGTAGGAATAGCGGTGTCATCTGTTTGTACACACTGTAGCCACGCTACTTAATCCTCTTAGGAAATCATGCTCTCTTGACTAATACAACACTAGTGTTCAACACACACAACCATGTTCAACTCGACCTTCCACAAACATCCGATGCTCAGCCCGCTCTGCGTTGTAGTGAGTTAAAGTGTTGCACTTACTTCGTGTTCTGGATACGGAGGTATTCCGACAAGGCAAAATGCAACTCCATTCATTGGACAGCTTAACTAGTTTTGCAGGGGGGATACCGAGTGGGGGTTTCGGGGGGAGTCGCGATTAAGATTAAGTGTATAAAACAATTCTGCTTTGAGCGATTTATCTCGGACCGTGGCTTTCGCCGAATATCCCGTTTTTCTTCCGTCCCCTCGCCTCTTTCCCGTTGTATGGGCTGGCCGCAGTGCCCTCCCTCTTCCCTCGCCCCGATGCAAATCCGTTCAGTTCCTCCACCGGCCTGTCCCACCGCAGCACAACGCGCTGCATTGGTCTGCGTGAGGTAACGAGTGGCGCGGCGCGTCCTCTTGCGGCTATTACGCGAAGCGACGCGTTGCGTTTGCGTTCGGAAACTGTGACGTAGCAGGACGCGTGACGGGCGCCAGAGCGCGGTGCGTTCAAGGCCAGGAAAACAAAGCCCTCTTTGTACCCAGATAAAAAGATAGCCGGGAACGAAAAGACATAACAGAAAATAGGAAGGTGAGTAAAGTATGAGTGAGAAGGCTTTGTATGTAAGCCTACTAGTAGCGAGTTACAGGAATGATCATGATAAATGGATGAAAATCAGATGATAGAACCATGGTATTAAACAATGGTTTTTATATATGTCTTTCTCCAATGAACCATGATATTCTTGGACTCCCACCTAAAAATCACATTGAATAGATTTCAGTGTCACGATAGGCTACATAAATACATAAAATATTTAATAGTATAAAAACCAGGCCTATATGTAACAGCCATTAATTCTCAAGAGAGGCACGTGTAGCAATTTAACCTTGAAGGGTTAAAACATAGTTTTCATCATTTACTCAGTTTTTTTTTTAATTATTAAATAATGTCCTTTTTTATTAAAAACTAAAAATCAATTCTCCATATCAAATATAAAATTATCTGTATAAATTATAAAAAAAAAAACATAATATGATCATCATTTTATTATAATATGAAATCATTATGCACTTAAAATTGATTGTTGGCCAAAAAAAGATTTTAAAGGTATATTTTAGAATATGTACCGCGAATGCACAGAAAACATACAACACACTGAAAATTACACTGAACAACACTGAATTAGTGAGGCAACATGGGATGGTTATGATTCCTGCAGGGAGGAGAATGGAAGCTGTATAGTTCAGAGGTTACAAATTGGGAACTACAGCCAGGGCAACTGCAGAAGGGGACGATTTAGAGGCGTTTCAGTCTAGATCTCTGCAGGTCACGCTGTGGTCATGACAGATCAATCAATGAGATGCAGACGAGCAAATGTTGTATTGATTTAAAGGCCACTGCTTTAGGCCGCAGAAAAGTGCAATGCCGTATTTAAAGCCTTACTTAGAAGCAATGAATAAAAATAGCTCACAAAAGCGTTTATATTTGTGTTTTTCAATCTTCCTTGAAGAACTAAAGCTGCCTGTCTTTGATTTGCGGGAAGACTTGGGTGTGAAATGACTGTCAAGTAAATATACAGTAGGAAGTCGACTCAAGCTGGCTCATTGTTATTGGCCAACCGGCGGCACATTCACAAAGCTGCCTGGAGACATGGCAAACAGTGACCTCACTTCTTCGCACACTTAGATCAAGTTAAGAAACTCAGTGGTGGAGTACATTAGGTCACAGCGGGACAAAGACAGAACAAAACTTTTCTTTTGTAAGCTGTCTTGTTGATTAAACCGAAATGCATTGAATTCATGAGTTCGGGAGCTCAGGAAAGCTGCAGACCCTTAGCCAGCACCTTAAAGTTTCTCGTCCTCAGGGCACTGAGAAGCACACTGCTGGTACTGCAGAAAACACAGCGAACGTGGCACTGGGCCCTCTCACTGACTCAGTGCCTCAGCAGCCCATGTGGCTGTCATTAGAGAGACCGAAAGAAAAAGAGAGAGCCTTTTGCAAAACTCCAAGCTCCTTTTCCTCAACACATAAATCAAACGAAGCAGGAGATGTTAAGCTGATTTTGTGTTTGAGTTTTGAGGGCAGTGGTGTCCTATATTAAAGCCACCATCTGTGGAATAGACTGAAAAGTAATGATTGTTGTGTTTGTTTTTTTGCACAGAAAATTTCGAATGATTTCTGAAAGATCATGTGAAACTGAAATGCAGTGTTGTCCTCTAAGAAAAAAATAAATAAAAATGAAATATATTAAAATATTTTACATCAAATAAATACAGGCTTGGTGATTTTAAGAGATAAAAGAAAAAAAATGTCAACCTCAAATGTTTGAACGCTAGTGTATTCCTCAGGCAATGCATCTGTGTTTTATTCCTAACTTTAATGTGTGTGATGTGAGAGATGTGTCCGTGCTTGTGTAAGAAAGTGTTGTTTAGCTCAGAATCCCCTCCAGTGCCAATTATCCTCTCTTACCACCAAACCAGATCAAATTATTCCAATAACCCCCGCAAGATAAGAGGAGATAGTAGCGATTGGGGAAACTGAGACTCTGTGCCAAATCACAGCCACATGTGGGTTATTTTTTGTGTATTTTCCATTCTGCTGCCCTTTTACCTAAGTTCTTTTGAGCTCAAAAAACCTTTATGTTAAAGACAGTCAGCGACTCTTATGCACTGTAGCAAAACATTTGTGAAATCAAGCATGTATATGGCTCAGGAAGAGTCCTCCTCGTGCACTTCTCTCTTCATCATCATCATCTGTGCAGCGCTCGTAATAAAGCCCAGCAGCTAGCTTGTAAAAACTACACTTAGTGTGTCGTTATGTAATCAATGATCTAATGTTATGCTATACATTAAGCTGTGTGGGTCTTTCCAGTTTCTTTAAGTAGTTGAAGTGGAAATAGTGTCCCATAATGAAGCGGACAATTTTTTTTATATCATTTCTATTATCAACATAACAATTACAGGAATATCTGAATGTGTCAGTATTTGCTATAGTATATAACAACAGCACTCAAGCTGCATGAACCCCACAAGTTGGTGTTTGAATTTGATTGTCAAATGATCCAGCATGATTTGAGATGATGCATCTTGAGCTTTCATGAGAAGAACATCTGACCATTTGTTTAAAGAGTCACTTGATCAGTGCCACTCGTTTACTTTGGTTTCGTTTCATTAAATGACCTCATTTTATGTCATAATGTTTCTATGCTTTCTAAAGCCCATCCCATTAAGTCTTTTAAGCGTATACAATATTAAATCAAATAGTTAAATCCCAGATTAATATGGACACATATGGTTGTACCCCACTCTGTGTGTCTGGAACAGAAGGAAGGAGGGCCCACAGGGTTCACGACCCCATGTCTTCTGTGGTCCCGTAAATATAGGTTGCTCATTTTAAGAAATGAAGTTGTGGAACAGTTGTGTGCAGGGATGGGCAATACAGGCACAATAATTTCAATAATAACTGTATAAGATAACTGTATCAGTGACGATAATTTAGGGAATCCTGTTTCTTTTATATAAAGGTCTTCCATATTTTTACCAGAACTAGGGTGCTGTGAGCAGTAATGACTGTATGTATAATTAATACTGGAAGCCTGAGGGCGCCCTTGTGCAGAAACTCCATATAAGCAGAGTAGAGGTAATGCTCCAGCAAAGCCCTCTGGGAGAATTTTTACAGGTGTAACGCAAACAATAAAAGAGATCGCCCATCCCTAGATGTGGAAGACTAGTACATTTACCCCCAGTTTCACAGACAAGGCTTAAGCTAGTCCCAGACTAAACTGCATGTTTGAACTGTCTCAGATGAAAATATCTTGCTCTGAAATATCTTAAAACATGTCAGTGTCATTGTTCTGTGTTAAGATTCACACCTGTCAAATTTTCTTATAAGGCATTTTTGTAAACGTTGCTTAAATATCTTAATTAAACTAATGCCTAGTCCTGGCTTAAGCTAAACCCTGTTTGTGAAACCGGGCCTAAGTGTGTTTTACAAAGTACCAGGCTAAAGAAACGAGCAACAATTACTCAACTCTGACTTAGATTCAAAACGTTACTATACTAGTGTTGACTGCTTGCTATTAAATATTTAATGTATTTCAAGGCCCATAGAAAGCGGTGTTTTTATATAGTATGAATGAATGTGCAGCTGAAACATCTGTGATAATGTGCTATGTTATACCAGGAGGAAAAAAGAAAGCACTAAAAGGTAAAAATAACTGGAGTGAGAGGAAATGCTCTGAATTGTACTGTATTGTGTTACATGAACTAGCATTTTCTCTATATTTATGAGCTGTGATGAGGATACTGAGGCTGTTTTTGGTTGCTAAGACTATCTCCTGGTGCTTGTAAAGCGCTAACGTCCTGTTTCCTTATAATTCACATGTGGCATAGCATACATACCACTACTTCCTTTAGTTTTACATCACTTCCTTTGGGTTAAAGGTCAAACACCAAAGGGATGATGCCTTTGTCTGACCCCTACATGTTAAAAAAAAATATATATATGTATATATATATATATAGCACGTTACATGCACTACAGTGGTTTTAAAATGTTAAGAAAAGTAATATTATATGAATAAATGTTATTGTTTCTACATTTGGGTTGAAGTTCATTAAATGAGCTCCTTTGAGACATCACCAACATTTAGAAAAAATGTCTGTATAATAACCTAGTATCCAAATGGTCCCAGGCATTGCTTTAAAGCGAGCTGACTCTGTAAAATACATTAAGATCTGAAAAGTGCGTCATCTGTAAAACATATCTTAGAAGTACAGGCCAGTTTCTTCAAAGCCAGACAATCCATGCCCCATTTAAGAGCAATAGTTTTGCCCCGTAACCTCCCTTATAATTTACTGCGACTACAACAGCAGTGTTTGCATTATAAATCTATCACTAATGTTAGTTAGTTAGCTAATATGAGGCTGTTTTCTGCTGCCGTGTGGAAACACGTGCAGATTAAACATGGAAACATCTGCTTCGGTAAGCACAAACCCTCAGCCATCTGCCCACTAACTGCAGAGTGGGATGAATGTCCCTCCAAATATAATCCATAATCTGTGTAATCTAACCAGCATGATACCAAAACCAAAAATATCACTACATGGCCACGAGAGGGATGAAATAAATGACAGAGGCAGAATAGAAGAGCTAATGGATGTGAAAGGGTGGAGAAAAAGGCACAAGATCAAGAAAATAGAATGGGACAGATGAACGAGTGCTAGATAACCTCTCTCCCTCTCTCTCTGTCTGGTGGACAGTAGTGATGTGCGGATGGCGGTTATGTCTGTGGGTAATAAAAAAATGTATGGAAGTAATGTCGACTGAGTGTGTGAGTTGATGTTAGGATCAAAAGTTGTTCCTGTTCAGCCTTTTAATAAATATCATATTGTTTATATTAATCTGTATACGCGAGTTCTTAGATCTCATCCCAGTAAAATGAAGCGGCTGCTCAGACACAACAATATCCAAATATTCCGGGTCATTTGCAAGTGCACTATACTAAATATTATAACTTTAATTTCAAAGATTTTCTTGAAACATTTCGACTTTAATCTCATAATATTTCTACTTTATTTTTGTAGTTTCGACTTAATTTTCAAAATATTATCTTTAATCTTGTAGTTTTACATGTTTTTTTTTTTTGGTGGCACTAAAACGCTGTGGTATGGAAGATAATTTATTCCGGGTGACGTTTTGGCTCCTCCGTGCATCTCTAGTGGACAGTGATGAGCAGATCATTAGCTCCGGCTGTAATGTCAATAACAATGCCTACTCAGACAGCAGAAAACCGGCCCATCTAGACAACTTTCTCTTGTGGTGAACCTTCAGGAGAAAGATGGTCTAAAGTTTGTCCCAAAAGGAAACTTTGCCCTACATTTATTGTCTACTTCAAATGAAAATTGGTTTTATTAAGTGTCTTCTATAGAGTACAAAATGCACAGTTGCTGATCTGTAATGATTTGATGCTCATACTGCTTGAGCAGCCACAGTTTATTTCAATCAACTGCAGGACAGTATCTCATTGATTCTGTGTACATTTGAAGCCGTTCGCTAGAGACATTAAATATGGCTTTGCTGAAGAATGCCTTGTAAGATGAGGCCAAAACTAAAGCTTTTTTATAAAAGGATCCATTTGCAAGCCAATTCACTTCTGTAATGGCGCAATAATGTTACTAATATACTGTCCAGCAGGACTTTTCACTGTTTGTATCACTCTGCTTGTCTGTTTTCACACCTTCCAGAGAGACCACCAGCCTGTGGGGATTTTACAATGACTTCTGCAGGTTACATCAATAATTAATGCTAATTAATGTAATATTGAGTGAAAATATTGAGAGTAGGATTAGTACTGCACCACTTGTTTACTATGCCGTGGATGGGTGCCGCCAGAATGACATTTCACACAGCTGATAAAAACATCAAAGTAATTAAAAAGTAATCCACACAACTCAAGTCCATCAGTTAACATCTTGTGAAGCCAACAGCTGAATGTTTATGAAAAGCAAATTCATCAAGACTTTAACTTCAAACTGTGGTTTTAGACTAAAATATGAGTCCTATATCCGGTAGCCTTGCTTAAAGGGGCAGTATTAAATATTGCCAGCTAGTGGTTGAAATGCAATTCTGCACTGGAATCTGCCCAAAACATACATTTCAGAGAAAAACTGGCTATTACTGGCTATAGCAATTTTTTTTTCAGGAAAAAATGCTATATAAACATACTTAATGTCTACAAACATGTAATTTTTTGTCTTTAGAAGAGTCAAAAACATACAGCACATTTGAAAGAATTCAATTTTTAAGCAAAAGCATTCCAACACCGTTCTAAACAAATAAATCAGCATTAAGGAAGCATTCATATGGATTATCAACTTTGTCCAGAAGTAGCAGTTTAAAGTTACACCACCTTAATGATGTATTTGTTTCCTATCAACAAGCAGCTTTTGCCTCTAGATCGATGGACTGAAATTGTGCAAATTGCGTTATTCCCTGCAGTGGATCCTCTTGTCAGCAAAGTTATTTAATGCAAACATTTTCTACATCTGTTCAGGTGGAGAAACAACTCATCTGCATCTTGGATGACCCAAAAGGGGGAGAAAATTTTCAGCAAATTTGAATTTATGATTAAACTGTTTCTCTAAGACAAGCTGGTGGAAAGAATCTAAAATAAGAAAATATGGATTGGTTAGAAATTTCAGCAAATCACACCAGGCCAGCCGTAGTCGAACACACCAAATATGACATCTTGTCAACGCAGCCAAAATGAGAAGTCAAAGGTAGAGCAAAATTATATATATATATATATATATATATATATATATACGTTTACAAATAATTGCTGCATATTAGATACCAATAAATACTAAATCAACAAACATCTCTTGTGCCAACTGTCTTTCACTGCATTACTGATTACAGTTTGCAGCAGTGTCTTGGCTCATGGGCCTAGCTGTTAGAAATATATGCAGCTTTTTGACAATGCTAAGACAAGAAGGAGCTGCAAACAGATCAGAAGAAAATAGCAGGACAAACTCAGCTGTTATTTTTAGCATGTTTGCACTTGTGCTTACAGAGCCAGCTACTGTTACTGTCCTACAGTCATTCCATACACCTGATCAATGAGACGACCTTCACACACACACACACACATATTCTGGACCATTAGTCCATAGTCCAGTATCATAGTGCAGGGAAATGTCAAGTATGTGAAGCATTTATGTTTTATCTTATACTCCCTTACTCTAATTAGAGCAGAGAAGTGAGTTACCTTTTTTCTGTAGTATCGATCCCCTGCTATTCTCAGTCCATGGTGGACTGTTGTTTGGCTAGTTAGTTGTTAGTGCCTGTTGGCATTTTTCCATGACAATGCATTTACACAAATAAACCCACATTTGGAGGTAGGATCGGGTCCTCGCTCGGCATTGACCTGCTCTGCCCATAACAGTCTCTTCCTATTCCTCTCTTAACACTCAATTACACATGAGTGATACTTGTGAATGTCAAACACTATAAATCTACTGAGAGATTATATGAAACATCCGCAACTCAATATTAGCGTAAATCAAACTAAGGGACATGTTACAAACAAATATGTTATCAAACAGACAGAAATCAGTTAAAAACGCTGATGACTGATTCAAACACACATTATATAGACATTAAATAACCTAATGATGCAAAGCTACACTGTAAAACAAATGATTTGTTTTTAAAAAAAAAAAACATTTGCAGCTGTGGTTGCCGGAATAATTTTTTTATAAAAAAAATACAGAAAATCTGTAAATACATTTACGGCTATAAACTGTACAAACAAAAAAACTTGGATGAATAAATTCAACACCACATACTGCTATTTTGTTCCTAACGGTGGTAAAAGAGAAAGCCACATAAAGATTTAAAGTTCACCTTGAGCAGCTTCGCCACAAGCAGAAGTATATACTAAAATATAAGGTCAACACAAAACACCATCATGGTAACACACATCACACTTAAATAATGCAATAAACATTCATTAAACGACAGAAGGTGTAACATAAAGCCCAAATGTACTTAACTGATATAAAAACTATTAGAAAACATGATTATTTAAGCAAAATACTTTCAAATGTGAATTGTAATGGAGGGAATGTCATTTACTGACCATAAATGATGCATTGATTTGTTACAGCATTTTACTGTAAAATTATATGAAATGTCTGGTTAGATTTTTTACAGTAGTACACATTTTTTTAACCAATTAACAGCTTTTTTTTGCATAGCTAGATTTTACAGATAAAATGACACATATTTTTTAACAGTGTGATATAAAATGTTTTTTTAAGTAATGACAACCATGTTATATTCCAGTGGTGCCAATATTTTTGATGTATTGTGTCTTCACGTGTCTTCGTATTTGCACACAATGTTTCTTATAATATAACTGTCTTGTTTAATGACATCCCTACTATTGCATGGGGATGACATCACCCGGTTGACATTAGCCCAGTGCAAGATGTGGCTGAGGACGTGCCGTGTCCCCGTCTGAATGAGTGCATGAATAATTCATCACTGGAGAGCGGGAAAAACAGCATGCAACCCGCTTAAAGAGAGGGAGAGATTTTTATTTTTAGGGAATAAACGTACGTGGCTGAAACTCAAACCAAAAAGCAGTGTCATGGTGTCTCTCTCACACCCATGGCTGTCCCAGAGGAGCAAGACTATTGACCGTGATATAATGCTCAGGCAGAAAATTCAGCCCAGGGAATCAGCATCATTATTTCCCTTTAGTGTCACTGCATGAAAGAAATGCAGCCGCATGTCATATATTTTACTTTTGTATATTTTGTGTGTGTGTGTGTGTGTGTGTGTGTGTATATATAAAATGTATCAATATTTAATAAATGCATTATAGATGTAATAAAAGCAACATTTAATAAATACTTTATAAATAATATTACTATTCATAGAAATTAGAAATAAGCAGTCATACCCTTTAAGACTATTCAGAATCAACATTTAATATTAGCTCTATATTATTGGAATGATTAATGTCTGTAAAATCTGTGCGTGAATCCATCATCAGCTTTTTGAGCTCTTTAAATTTGAGAAATCTCACTGTAATATAAACATTTATGTTCATGTTACGGTGCACAGGTACTGGGTACATGTATTTACTATATGGTTAGGGTTTGGTTTAGGGTTACTTTCATGTAATTATGCATAATTTATTGTTATAGTAAGTGTACATGCAACTTGTGTAACGAGGACACCTTGAAATGAAGTGTTACCCAATATTTGTTGCAATTTTTCTTATTGCTATAAATTTTTGTGATCACAGAAGCACCTAGCAATGTCCCCATTGGGAGCAATCAAGTTAGACTAAACTAAAACTGTCTGTCATGTTCTCTTAAGGGTAAAATTACCCTTTACGTCGGTACAACGCTTACATAAATCTCCAGTTATCAAATGTGACATACTTGTCTGAACTAGTATCTGCATGCTTGTGTTAGGTGCATCGCTGTCATGCAAAGCAGAGTTACACATATCTGAATTGAAGCAGTGATACGGCAAAGGCTGTATTCAAATCAAATGGTGATTTGAATAGATAAAACGCTGTATGATGTCCTTTGAAGGATCTCAGCATCTCATAGAGGCAATCATGAACAGAATTATCTAAAAACATAAAAGCGAGCCACAGTGTAGTATAGAGGGATGTCTTGCTGTTAGAGATTGATGCAAGCATCCTGCTGTGCTGTTTGCTTTTGCCCGGAGCATCACTGGCATGAAATGGGAAACATGTTTGTTCTGTGTAATAGTACACAGGCTGTATGGCTCACCTGCTCCATGCTTCAGCAATCCCTCTTCCGCCTCCTGTTCCCACTCATGGCACACTATTCCTGCTTCTCAGTGCAATATTCCCTAATTAAGCACTTCTTACAAAAATCCACAGACGTCCTTACATAGCCGGGAGGCTCCCTGAAGATGAGCCGCTGAGATGCATTCCCTCCCCGCCAGCCTGTTATCCAGTCAATGCTCCGGAGCGGTCCTATTATCTGTGTCACTTTCTCTCTCTCTTTCTGTCTGTGTGGTTTTGTTGTGATCTTTTGCTCCAGGCTGTGCGCTACAGCAAAGGCACAGGATCAGGGCTGTGGCTATGATTTCCTCTTCTCCGTTACGGCGGAGGATACAGGACTCCCTCTCGCTGGTTTGTTTGCTTCACACTCTTCACCTTGCCTTCATGCTTCCAACTCAACCCTCCCTCTTTCTCTCCACACTTCCCTCCTCTCCTTCCCTTCCCCCACTCACATGGGTTCTGAGGGAGAGGAAGGGGGGGGTTGGTCATAGTGGTACCATGTGACTCCCAGCGCTGGGCCGTGGGACCCAATGAACTAAAGCTTTTTTCTGTTTCTATGGTGGGACCCCCTGATGCCCAACCTGGCTCATGCCTGAGAGGAAGCTCCTGTCGCCATTGGCAACCATAGAGCACAGCAGCCTTAATGTGAGTGTGACATGCTCATGTGAGACTCTGCAGCAACATGCTGTGCTGAGAACGTGCAGCTACATGCAGTCTGAGTTTGAATTAAATAAGGCTGTGTGTGGATGTGAGAGAGAGAGAGAGTCAAATGTGTCAAGTTTTACTGACCTCTCAAGGCATGCATGTTTTTCATAGTCTTATGATGAAATATAAAAGTCATGTTCCCACAGTCTTGGAAACCCTGTACACTTTTAAGAATAAAGGTTCTTTATTGGAATTGATGGTTCCGTGAAGAAGCTTGAGAATACTTCCGTTACACACATAGGTCTTTAGATTTTTGTTATTTTTTTAAATGGCGTTCACTGAAAGGTTTGTTTGGGGAACCAGAATGAACATTGTGATCAGTAATACAAAAAACTACTCCTGAGCCTTTATTTTTAAGAGTGTACATTTTAGTCCTTTAAAAATGTAATAGGCCTATATATATTTATATGTGTGTGTGTGTGTGTGTGTGTGTTATTTATCGTTATGGAAATTAATAAAAGGTCATGTAAAACATTTAGTTTGCTGGTTTTAATGTATTTT
>JAUCNO010002428.1:0-12086 GCA_032353835.1 Enteromius viviparus
CATGGACATCTTGGATGACATGGTGGTGAGTAAATTTTCAGCAAAAGTTTTTTTGAAAGTGAACTTCTCCTTTAAGTTGGCCCAATTTTCCAAACTGTTCATACAGTCCTCGAAAACATGTTTCTCAAAACTTTTAACATTTGCTGTTTTAACTTTTAACTGTTTGCATACACAATTTGCTTAGTGTTTTTTTTGCAAAACTTCACAAAAACACCATATGTTTGCACAAAATGTAAACATATTCTCCCTCTGAAAACACAAGGCCGGGAGAAAGCCGAACACCGAACTCTTGCAAACACTGGGGTTCTAATCATTAGAATTCGGAGTTTGCCATTCTTGCGGCTTCGCTCCCCAGACAGCACGCCAAATTTGCTTATTATTTTACTATGAGGTAAGCGTGAACTCTTGAAATTGCAAAAGTTTCAGATTCATTTAAGAATCAAGATTCAAGATCTTTATTGTCAATACAACAATATACACAGTATAAAGCGTATCAAAATGCCATTTCACCCCAAGCCCCCCATGGTGCATTTATAAATATCAAAATATATCTGTAAGAAATATAACTGCAATTACAAATAAATAAAACGAACTAAATTTTAAGTACAATAAACAGAGACAGAGAAAAATAGCCAAACAAAGTGATCATGTGCAATTTCAGTAAAGTTAGATGTGCAGGGTGTTATGGTCAGGATATTGTAGACAAGACAAAGACATGTGCAAGTTGAGTAGAGGTAGATGAGTTCAGTAACCATGTGACAGAGGTTTGCAAATAAGTATATTGTTTCAAGGTCCATTTGCGAAAGTGTGTATTGTTGTTATTAAGTCTTTTGGTGAGTATTGTTGGGAAGTGGGAGTTCAGTTTGTGGTCTTTCAATGCATTGTTTGAAGGTGAAAAGTCCAGTTTGTAGTGTCTTTCTTTATGTTTGCAAAGTGTTTATGTTTTTGTTTGTAAAAGTGATGTTTATCAGTCCTTTGGTGGCAGTGAGTTATGGGCTCAAACTGCTTGTGGAGAAAAGCTCTAGCAGTGTCTGGCCAGATGGAAGGAGGAAGAACAGTGCATTTGAGTTTGCAATAACCTTTTTTTTTTATTCAGTAGAGGAAATGGGCTTCCAAACAAAACACATCACTTACATGATTATATTGTGAAATTTGTTATTTTTCATATTAATTGGGTCAATTTAGACCAAGAACAACGCACTGTGACTTGAATTTTGCACAAGCAGCACAGCAAAAATAGATTCGGTACCAAAATGACTGGCACATCTGCTCTGACAGTTTGGACTTTTGCAAGGGGTACCAGCTGTTTCCTTTGGTGCTCACCTGGACAATTGGATGCCGATAGCTGCATCAAAAGGTGAGTCAGAAGGTTCTGGAAGTTATGTTGTTGATGCAGAAATGCATCTTCGTGTGTGTCCGTCCCAAGGATTGGTTTGCAGCAGTCGACCTGAAGGTTGTGTACTTTCACGTCCCGAATCTTCTGTGCCACAGGCCATTCTTGAGGTTTGCGTTCGAAGGTCAAGCATATCAGTTCGAGCGGTGTTCTTCTTAACAAGAAGACCCTCAGAGATGCCCGATCCGAGTTGTGCCCTCCACCCTTAAAGTCTATGTGGCTGCTATTGCTGCAAACCATGACCCCATAGAGGGGAGGTCCATTGGTAAGCATGACCTGATAATCAGGTTCCTCAGGGGGACAAGAGGGTTTAATCCTTCACTGCCCCCCACTCTGTACCCTCTTGGGACCTGTCTCTAGTGCTGAGAGCACTCCAACAGGCTTCATTTGAGCCTTTGCCAGCAGTTGAGCTGAAGTTTTTATTAATGAAAACTGGCACTGGCCACCATCAAAAGGGTATGGACCTGCAGGCATTTTGTGTTCGACAAATCGTGCCATGAGTTTGAGCCTGCTGGTCTCAATTAGAGACCAATTGGTGAGCCTCTAAGTGACGTCCAAGCCCTAGCTTTGCTCTGTCCCGTCTGAGCTCTAAGATTCTACGTTGACCAGACACAAAGCTTCAGGACCTCAGACCAGCTCTTTGTCTGTCACGTAGGCTGACAGAAGGGCAATGCTGTCTCCAAGCAGAGGATGGCCTACTGGATAGTGGATGCCATCACCATGGCGCTGACATGTGGAGGCTCTCTGGCAGATATTTGTAGTGCTGCAGGCTGGGCGACTCCTAACATGTTCGCTTGATAGCCTTCGTGTGGAACCAGTATCCTCCTGTGTTCTCACCACAAATGTGTAGATGCACTTTGGGTTAGCTTGTTAACTTCTCCAGAGTGTTTATACAGTAGATCCTGTTGAGTTTTTCCATTCCTCGTGTAACCCCTTACTCTAAAAATCCTTGAGAACCGGTAGAGGGCTGGGGTCCATGTGGAGTACCTGAAAGGACTGCATGTGTGTATTCCATGGTTAAGACCTAGAGCACATGTTTTCCTGGCAGACCTGCTGTTACCTTAAGAGGGTCCAATAACCTCAAATTTTCCATATTCAATGAAATACTTTTGATATGAGTATACGTCCTGAGACTTCCTATGAAAAGGCTGGACTTCCGTACATCTCTATTCAATAGAACAGGGATGTTCCCAGTGTCCCATTCTTACTGAATGGGTATTGCCTTTGATAACAGTAGCTGGCCTCTTGTGGTGAGCCCTGGCCTATGCCAGACAAAGGGGACTGGGAGGCTCCCGCAGGACACTGGAAGGGCCATGACACTTTGGTAGGGATCCCAATTTTGTCGGTCAAATCCGACCTGACCCTTAGTGATTGACTGAAATAGAATGTCTTGTTTACCTGAACGGTTGGGTCACCGGCTCAGCTCCTCATTTATGCAACAGCTGCTCATTTATACTAACGCTGTGATCAGCTGCAGCTGGATGCAATCAGCACATGCCGCTGTTCCTTGGCGTGTTAAATACACTCAAAGTGGATTGGTCTCTCAAAGCGAGATCCCAATAAGTCTGTCATATCCAACGTTAAGTCTTCTTCAGGGAACGAGGGTTACATACGTAACCGAAACGGAAACGGGAAAATACAAATGAAGTGGATGAGGTCAATTGTTCCTGGTGAAATTCAAAGCACTACCGTTGACCATGCTCTTCTGTATGCACTGACCACGAGGGACTACTTGCACATATAATATACAGTTGCAAGAAAAAGTATGTGAATCTTTAAGAATTTCATTGTTTTCTGAATAACTTTGTCATAAAATGTGATCTGATCTTCATCTAAGTCAAGGCTATTGAGTTTTGATCTTTTATGTCTTTATTGAGAACAACCAAAAAAAAAAAAAAAACCTCAAAGGGCTTGTCAAAGTCTCGTTAGGACAATACATTTGGAGGTACTGTATGGACTATAACAACTTTGACTGATAAACCCCCCTAGAATGTTTGGAGTTTGTTCTGCACAACTACCTCTCAACTAACAGTAATTAGACTGCTTTAGTATACTGTATCTATTTTTTTGATGGGTCCACAACATACTATAATAATAATCAATCGGTAACACTTCAGCATAGGGGGTCAGATTAATGCATTAGTTAAGCATTAATTAATAGTTCATTTGTTCACAATTAAGAGATGATCAAAAACATACTAGTAATTAATTATTACCTTAACATTTTAAGGGCCCGAATTATGCATTAGTTCAGCACAAATAAACTAGTAATTTATGATTAACAATTATGCATCAGTTAAGCATGAACATGTGTATAACTCATGGTTATCTGTTCTTAAAGTAAGGGCATATTATCCATTATTTACAATTCATTAGTCATTTTAAAGACTATAAAAAAAAAGACTATTTGACCCCCTGTTCTAAATCTAAAGCTAAAAAACTATTAATTATGGCACCTATTGAGTAATATTCAAGTTAATAGACTATAAGGTAATAATTAAGGCTAAACTGCCACTAATTTAGTGCTAATAAAGGAAGTTTAATGAATGTTTGTTTTTAAAATGACTAATCAATTGTAAATAATGGCTAATATACACTTATTATATGTTCAGTTAATCTTTAGTTATATGTGTGTTCATGCTTAACTGATGCATAATTGTGAACAAGTTAATCAGAAATTAATTATCTAAAATTAGTACTAACTAATGCATTATTTGGGACCTTAAAATGTTAGGTTAATCATTACTTACTAGTTTGTTTTTGATCAACTAATGATTAATTGTGAACAAATTAACCATTAATTAATGCTTAACTAAT
This sequence comes from Enteromius viviparus, assembly GCA_032353835.1. Taxonomy (NCBI): domain Eukaryota; kingdom Metazoa; phylum Chordata; class Actinopteri; order Cypriniformes; family Cyprinidae; genus Enteromius; species Enteromius viviparus. The sequence continues at coordinate 4,211 of JAUCNO010002428.1, forward strand.
GCTTTATTCTGGACCTCGGCGTCAGCACGCAGAACCTGATTTTGCTGAGTTCGACGTGTCGCTGGGTCAACATCTTTGTTGACCCTGGACCAACATTGTGATTAGCCAATCAGATTTGAAGAACCGGTTTATAGTTGTTGTGAAGTTTAGGCTTACAATCAGTGTTTGGTGCTTGTACATCAGTGTCAGTCATCTATAATTTCATCTGATTTTAGGCATTACTCATGGGTAGGGTTAGGTGTAGAAATAGGGTCAAAACTAAAATTTCGGAATAAAATGTTGTTCCAAGGTCAACAAAATATGTTGATCCAGGAACACGTCGAACTCAGCAAAATCAGGACGTGCGCGTCAGCACACAAGTTCAAAACGTTGCTTACTCGCATTGCCTAACCTCCATTATGTCTTCTTTTGTTGTTTTCTTGCACATTATCAACATATTAGCGCAATACTGCCTTCCACTGGTGAATTAATGTCATTCGTTTTGATGAGGTGACCTGAATATTCTTAGTAAGGCTTACTTATAGCAGCAAGTTATTTTACTCGTCAAACATTATCTCATTAAAATATCTGTATCTATAATCCTAGTAAGTATAACAACTAAGTGAAAATAATAAAATACAAGTAAGTATAAGTAAGGTATACTATTGGATTTTAGAGTGGCATGTAGTTGACACGTAGTGCCTTGCAAAAGACCTTTCAGAGGATCTACGACCAAGAATTGTTGATTTACATAAAGCTGGCAAGGGTTACAAAGTTATTTCAGAGACTTTAGAATCCACCTGTCAACATTTAGGCAAACAATCTACAAATGGAGACACTTTGGGACAGGTGCTTCTCTACCAAGAAGTGGACCACCTTTTGGAGTGGCCAAGTCAGAGCCCAGACCTCAACCCAATAGAGATGCTATGGATTGACTTGAAGAGGGCCATACACATAAGGCATCCAAACAATATGACAGAGCTAAAGCAGTTCTGCCAGGTAGAATGGGCTAAAATTCTTCCTCAATGATGCACAGGTCTGATCCACAGTGTCACGAATGAGGACATGAAGTGCAAATAGGGTTTATTAAAGGCTCAGGGTCAGAATATGCATAATTGAGCGCCGGCAAACAGAGTCAGTGGAGACATAGGCAATGCCATAAATGTAAACAAAGCAACGGTCAAATACCAGTAATCAGGGTCGTTAGGGAGAGGCAGAGAGAATATCCAGGAACAGGTAGTAATCGGCAACGGGTAATCCAAATGACAAGATACACAGAGAATGACACGAATGAACACACTAGGTTATCGGCAATACACATAAACAATGATCCGTGCTAACAACAAACAAATGAGGGCTTATATGCTACAGGATGTCCAGGAACTGACAAGGTGGGCAGTTACAACAGTTTTAAAGTAAAAGTCGTGACTGAACACACAGAGATGAGAACACAGATTCATAATAAGAGTCCGGGATTGAAAAGCAGAGACAAACACACAAACGGAGTCCTGGGCGCTGGAGTGCCCTTCAGTGGCCTGTGCTGGCACATCAACCTGATCCTGACACACAGCTACAGGAAGCAACTGGTTAAGGTTATTGCTGCCAAGGACAGGTCAACCAGTTATTAATTGTAAGGGTTCACTTACCTTTTCCACTGCCATTCCAATTAAATTCCAAAAGGCTCACATACTTTTTCTTGTGATTGTAATTACAGTACATATCAGCAGTATTTGAGATAACTTTTACTGTTTTTATAATTAAACCTCATATATCATCACAATATTCCATATTTGTCTCTAATATATTTCATCCAGTTGCCAACATCAATATAACAAAACAAAGCAAAGCAAAATCACATGGAAATTAAACAGTTCTTAAGAGGTCCTGCCATTTTTATATGCTGCCAGAAATGATCCCATATTTTTTTATTTCTCCTTCACTTCACTCTGCAGTCACTCCAACATGCACTCATGTAATGCAATTTCAATCATCCCATCAATCCAGTCTTTCAGATCAGGGGTTTTGGGGCATTTCCAGCTGTGTAAATAATCCTGGCAGCTGTAATACTGTAACGAGTCGTGCCTCTGTGGCTCTTTCTGAACGGTACCAGCGGGAACCTTCCCTGAGTTTTAATCTTCCCACCCGGACCCTTTTGGACTCATATACCGATTTTTGATGTTTGACTTTTGGATGTCAACATGGATGGATTAATGGCGACAATACAATCCACACCAAATATTTATAAAATAGGGTGACTTTTCATTCCATGCTGACTTTGATTCTTGTGATGTACTCTACATCTTATTTTATAAGACAAGAATTTAACAACAAACCTCTGCTGACGGGAGCATCTTCATGATTAATGACTTCACATCAAATATGTGCTAGATGCACTATAACTAAGCATTTCATAATAAATTCACACAATTAATGCTTTTAAATGCATGTCTCTAATAAAGTAGGTAGAAATATGGAGGCAATACCATAACATAACATCGGGACTATTAAAATGGTTTCTTAAATCCAATTAGGAAACCCAGTATTGGAAATGGTAATTAATTTTAATCAGTTCAGAGCAAAGTAATGCTTTTCTTATTAATTCAGCAGACAGATTTGACAGACCTCTGCACATAATCAAGCACTTAGTCTTAAATTAAGGACTGTTAATCATTCATTCTGCTTTTAAAAATGTTTTCGGCTTTTTATAAATTCTGAATCAAATGTCTTTTGATAATGGATCAGTGTAACAATCTTCTCCACCTTAATAAAATTATTTTCTCTTCAAAGTGAAAATATCAATCCAATCTTCCTCTAGGCTGACAATGAATCTAATCTTTAAATTAAAATAACAATCAAAACAAGAATCCATGGAGATTGCAAGTAATACTTGCAAGGAGACTTGTTTTATGTGGTAATTTGCATAGACGCCACTATGGTTTTAATGTGCCGTTAAAGATTTTGAAACCAATCCATTAAACTCTAAAGATTTTAAAAGGTTTTGTTGGCTAGTTAGGGACATAGCTGGACAATATGCATGTTTAGCACACTATTCCACTCTCACTGTGTATGTGTATGTTATCACAATATTTTAATATAAAACTATATAGTGGTAGTTTTATATTAATGACCTGTGAAATGTATGTAATTTAAGTATGTAAGTATTTTAATGTTGACACATTTTATTGGTGGTATTAAAAGGTAAAAGTGCCACTGACCTAATGTTAAAAGAAAGACAAAAAAGATCAAAATAAAAAATTATGTCAGCATTTTCCCACCCACACGTCATTCCAAAGCTGTATGACTTTCTTTTGTAGCAGTATAAGAGACTTAGGAGCATTGCCCCATTAAGGTAGAAACAGGGGTTGAGGCAGCAGCAGTTGCAGCATAGAATCAAATTTATTGTCACATACACAATCATACAAAGTACAATATGCAGTGAAATGTTTTTGTGCGACCACCCATAGAGAATGGGTATTAGCAGAGAAGGCTTGGATGAGAGGAGAACCAGGCTCTGGACATTGGCTTCCCCTCTTCAGTGGAAAACAATCGGTCCTGTGGACCAGCTTGTGGACGGATTTCAAGTAGGCCAGCATGGAAGACTAGAGAAAAACAGAGTTAGACCAGAGACATGATTACAGTGCCTTTTCTTATCAGTTTAGAATGTATTAATTTATATGTGAAATATCATGAATAATTGTTACATCAGAATTTGTGAGGTCTTGTGATGGATTAAAAGCATTAGTGCATGTGGCAAACGCGCCCCTTTTAGAAACCATAGAAAGCTGTGAGTAGGGCTTGCTCTAGCATGAATAAATGTAAGACCCGAGCATCCAACTCTTAATTGTAATATTAACTTATCAAGGTGAGAGTGTATAGTTTAAACGCTGATCATTGCATTGAAGTTCCTCTCTTTTAAGACATCCAGTAGGAGTGAATTGATGGGTTCCTAGTAAGCTGATGGTTGAAGAATGCTTGAAGGCTGGATTCTGAGAATTATAACAATGAATAAAAAGCAATAACAAATGTGACAAACTGGTATAACAGCTTTGGAAAAAGCAGCACAGAGGAACTAAAGTTAGATCAAGCAGTCATACATTTTAAAATGTACTTTGCCAGAACAAGGCACATAGTGATCTGCAGAGCGAGTACGATTGTAAATTATGCCTAATCTAATGCGTTACTGAGAAGCAATCCCTTATAAATAATTTAAACAGTTGCTCCGATATTGGGGACGTCATTTGTTTTCTTACCTAGAGTTTTCCCCACAATATACAAATATTGTAATAGGGAAAACTCCAACTAGCAGTCGACAGGGTAAAACATAACAGTCTGTTGCCATGGCATTCTGTGAATTAAACCACTAACATAACTGTGTATCCCAAACGTGAAAAACAGTGAAAGGCTCACTTGGCACTGCAAACAACATGGCACCCCAAAAGCCAGGAACAACTGCCATGCTAGCAAGCCCTCATCCTAAAATTCAACAAAAAAGGCCTTTCTCACCAAGAAAGAAGCCCTGGATAATTTGTTGCCTTAGACTCTCCTCCTCTGCTCAGAAGCGCAAAAACAGCATCTGTGCTCCCACAAGCACAAAACAACACATTCTTGTGAATTGAACCTCTAACATGAATGTCCAAAACTTGAAAAACAGTGAAAAAGGCTCATTCTGCATTTCATAAGTTAGGAACAACTTCATGTTGGCAAGGTTTCATCTTGAAGCTCAATAAAAAGCTCACTGAGAAAGAAGCATTAAATCATATATTGCCTTCAATCATTTACAAGCAAAGACCAGAATCTGAGACTTATCTGCAACCTTCATCTAAGGTAGTGTTGCATGATTAATCATATCGCACTTGTGATGACAGCCTATGCGATTACATAACAGCAAATTTTGCGATTATTCATCCTATCGGGCAAAGAACTATGTTTGGAAACTTAACAATCATTCATAATAGACATTTAATAGACATTTGAGGTTGGACAACTTGTGCAATTCTGTCAAAATTAAAGTTAATTTTATGTAATTTAATTCAGCAATGTAAAGATGCTACTTAATGTTACTTAATCTTCACTCAATTGTACTTAATCTTGTACAATTTAGTTCTAACCCGAACATGTTAATCTATAGCTGCTTCCAGACTGCACTGCACACTGCACCTCGGTTTAGAAACACATACCTAGCACCATCAGCAATTTGTGTGCACTTGGCCTAACAACAGCAAGTTAAATCGTTCAGCTGCCCATCTCATTGCAATCTGGTCCAATTGCAATGTGACATCATGTGCAATGTTTTACGTCATTAACTGCAATGATCTGGCTTCTCAGCTGGTGAGATATAGCGGCAGACAGCGAAAATGGAGCGCTGGTGGATACAGGAACTTCACTTCCCATCGACCTTCGCGGGAGTGTCACCGAAACGACCTGTTGCTCGAGCAGTTTTGCAGACTTAACGACTAGACCCCCACTGCATTAACCGCGCCAGCTAAACTCTCCCACTGTATTTTTTTTCGTTTGTTACTAATTCCGGATGAAAAACTTGCAAACAACACAGTTTTTCTCCGGTCAACCTCCGATAGGAGCACCTCCAATTTACTTTCTGTAAAGTTTCTCTTCTTACTTGCTTTTGCCATTTTTTTTCCCTTTGGTTTTGCTGAAGTGGAGTCACGTGCACGTGCGCTCAATTTCATGTTAATTTGGATGTACAAACATAATATGCGTGGGTTTCCGCGTACGCAGTGTTTCATACAGCTGAATTTTTTTGTGCGTACGCACAATTCCAGGATTGTCCGTACGCTATGTTTTAGTAATAATTCTACGCAAGTCTTTGTACATGAGGCCCCAGGTCTATAGGAGATGGAGAACTGAAAACGGGTAAAAAACAGAGCCCATCTGGCTTGACGGGGGTTAAGTCTTTTCGCTTCACAGAGATACTGTATGAATTGACCCCTCCAGCCAATGTCTCCATTCTTCTAGCGCCAGAGCTTAATTGTAAGGAGCTTTTTGTTGCCAATGTCATAATTCTTCTCCGTCGGGTTCAATTTCTTGGAGAAGTACGCACACGGCTTAAGTTCCGGAAGATTCCCCTGCTGCTGGGACAGGACCCCTGTGGTAGAAGATTCCACTTCTACAATAAATGGCTTCTTTGGATCGGAGTGCACAAGGATGGGTGCTGAGGTAAAGGCAGCTTTCAAAGCATTGAAGGCATGAGTAGCTTTGGGTGTCCAGGACTGGATCTTGGGCTTCCCCTTGAGGAGAGAGGTTAAGGGGCTGGCTAGACTACTGAAATTATCAATGAAGCGTCGATAGAAATTAGAAAACCCTAGGAATCTGAGTTTGGTAAGGACCTTTCTGACGTGCATACAATGTTTCTGGAGACTGGTGGAGTAGATTAAGATGTCATCAATGTAAATTACTAAAAACTGATCTAGGTACTCACGAAAGACCTCGTGCATGAAATCCTGGAAGATACTTGGAGTGTTGGCAAGCCCAATACGGCATAACAATGTATTCGTAGTGCCCGGTGGGTGTTATGAAAGCAGGTTTCCACTCGTACCCTTGTCGGATTCGAACTAGGTTGTATGCACTCCTAAGGTCCAATTTGGAGAACACCTTAGCCCCTCTTAACTTCTCCGGGATGGTTACCTTGTTAAGAGTCTGGTAATCTATGCATGGGCGTAGGCCGCCATCCTTCTTAGCGACAAAGAAGAAACTTGATGCAGCAGGTGAAGTTGAAGGTCTGATGTAGCCATGTACGAGAGCCTCCTTGATGTACTCCTCCATTGCCTTGGTTTCCAGAATAGACAAGGGATAAATCCTTCCTTTGGACACTGGGGCATCCAGATTGATAGCACAGTCCCATGGGCTGTATTCTGTGGGGATATCAACAGATTGTTTATCAACAGGACTTTCTATGGATGTACTACATACTTGGATGATGAGATGGTTGAAGAGTTAACTCGGGAAAGCATGTGGGCCAGCACTGTGTATCCCACTTAAGTATTTTTCCCATGCCCCAGGAGAGGATGGGTTTGTGTCTCACCAACCACGGACGCCCTAACACAAGAAACCATATTTCCTCCTCATGACAGAGACCCACATGGAGGACAATCTTTTATGAAGTGAGTATTTTGACCACAGTACACGCAAAGCCCTTTGGAGATTTGGTGTTGGTGTTCTTGAGAAGAAAGATGTCAGTGATTGATGTCCATGGGCTCTGGTGTGGTTTCTGGAGGGCTCGGTGACTCTGGCGGGCGGAGAATAATCATTGCGACGCTAGATCGAGCTTGGGAGTAAGGCAACCCGGGCAGAACAGCGTAGAGCAAGCTTCGATGAATCGCTCCAATCCAATCGAGTCATTGTAGGAGGCCAGCATTAAATGCAGGTTGGGTTCCATTCCTTGATGAAACGTTGTTACCAAGGCCTTCTCGTTCCATTCGCTAGCGGACGCCAGAGTTCGGAATCTGATCGAGTGTTCATGCACTGAAAGGTTATTCTGGCGGAAATTGTACAGTTCCTCACCAGCAGATAATTCATGATCCGTTCGTCCGAATACTTCCACGAAATGTTGAGTGAACGCTGAATAGGAACTGACTGCTGGCCCCGCCTGACTCCAAATCAACTCAACCTATCTAAGCGACGATCCTGAGAGACATGATATATTTGTTACTAAAGCATCAACATTCACAGAACACTGTTATTTTTAACTAAATTAGGTGGCTGCTGTGTACATGGTTAAATATGGCAAAATGCCAGCAACGACCACTGCATTTATAATCTCTAAAAGACATGTCAGTTCATCGCAGTCTCACAAATATCTGTTATAACTAGGGGTGGGCATAGATTAATTTTTTTAATCTAGATTAATCTAGATTAATTTTCAAATTAATCTAGATTAATC
>JAUCNO010002429.1:0-12085 GCA_032353835.1 Enteromius viviparus
TTTTTTTCTCCACAACGTCATTTTTAGTCGATTTTTAGTCGAAAGTTTCAGGACTTCAGTCGACCAAGATTTTCTTTTGTTGATTACAGCCCTACACTTTACAGCCACAAATAAAGAAAAATGAACAAACCAAACATGTTTAGTGTGGAGTTTTTCTTAGCTGTGAATAAATATGAATATAGTATATATTAAACTGCCTCTTTTACATCAACTTACTAACGCACCTTCCTCACGTTGCTCCAAGTAAAGTCAGTTCAGTAATCAGGTGCGTGATCTTACATTGAGCCGCATTCACTACGCAGAGCCGTTATTCACTGATGAGCCGCGCAAACTCAGGATCATTATCAGCGTGTTTTTGCGCAGCTCAGAGAATAACGGCTCTGCCTAGTGTTAGACCACGAACCTGATGGAATTTTCCGCTGATTACAGACTTTACTGACAAGATGCGCATTACATATAATGCGATGATTATCTTGCAGCCCTCTGCTATTGACTTCTGCTGCTTCAGAAAATGCTTGCAATCTAGACGCGGTAACATCATGTGACACAGTCCAATCCTTAAACTCCGCCCATAAAAACAGTTTGGTAACTGTTTGGTTTCTTTATACTGTAAAATCAGGACAAAATATTTAATAACTGATCGTGGGTCATAAATATTGTTATCGCGATAAAAATACGATTAATCGTGCAGCCCTACTTTAGGTATTCAAATTAATGAAGAAAGTGAGAAATGTTTGATACCATGTAAAGGAAGCATTCGCACAGGATGTGTTCTTGCAGTTCTTCTGCATTTTCTTTAATTGTTGCACAAGCATCTTTGACCAATTTACTGTATTTCACAATTTTTTTTTTTTTTTTTAGAAAGCCTTGTCAGCTTCAGGTTAAAATATAAAACTGTGTTTATTATAGATATATACAGCAAGTATATCCTTAAAAAATGAGCGTGTCCCAATTTATCTTTTTTTTATTATTGTGGAAGTGGAGGAGAAAAAGAAAAATAAGAAAAACTGAACACAAAAGTGATGCACATACTTCTAGAGAATAGGTACAGAGTTTTAGTACAAATCTAACAAATCTACCTGAAGGACACTTTGCAGTATTCAGCAAGATTCCTATTTTCTACAATGCTTTCAGGAATGTTTTAGGTATTTGGAAGCCTTCAAATTCAAGGTTGTGTGTGGCACTGCACTGGAAAAATAACCAAACTAACACTACAGAGAAAAAAAACTAAAATTTGTGTCTGCTCTTATTCAGCCATGGGAACTCAAAATATATTTTGAAACAACCACAATTCTATCTCAAGGATTGAGGCTATTCTAAAAATGTGAAGCAACAGCAAACGCTTATCGATTTATTTTCTTTGAATAGCCTATAGACACAAGTATCACTTTAAAGGGGGAGTATCCCCAAAATGCTGAGTGTTTGTGAAGTCTGAATAATAACAGTCTGTATCTCGGCAGTCAGGAAAAGTGCACAGCAATTGATTTAACTATTGAAACATTATCCAGAATCAAATGAAGCCTTACAGAAATAAAGTGCGGATAATGAAGCTTCCAGCACGCATACAATCCCAGATGAAAAAAGAGGGGGAAAAATCTGCAGTATTGCATTACACATTACAAGAAGACTACATGACATTACCCTTACCAACAGATCAGAGAGTTTAACTTGTCATGTGATATCTTTATTGAGAGCCCAAAAACATTGATATCAGGTAAGGGTTTCCCAAATAAAGAGAAAATCCAATGATTTGGGTAATTGGGTTTGAAATATGAGTGTTAAATAAATACTAAACTTTAATTAAAAATCTAAAACTAAATGTTTTAATCTGATTACATTCATTTAAAAATATATATTCATGAGATTAATTAACAAAAAGGTAATCTAAACAATCTTTAATGCTGAAAGTGTTTCTCATGAGCACAACTGTAAGCAAGACAAAAATGAAGTAATGTTTGTCGTTCCATTTGTGAAACTGATGTATTGTGACATTTATCATTTTGCAATAGTGATATCCATTCCTAACAGACACCAACTCAGAAAAAAGGCCAAAGATTAAAATTTGGAAATGCATTAAAAGAAAAAACTATGAAGTCATAAACAGTCATTTAAATTTAGGACAAGCAAATTAGGAGTAAAACATGAAATGCAACTGCATCCCTGAATTTGACTACAACATAGGCTAATGTTTAATAGAAAACTCAGAGGAATACCTGCCGCTGAATTGAAGTGACAAATGTTGTGCATTCAAATCAGTTCAGCCATTGCTTGATTGCTCAAATTCAGTGCTTAAGGCAGTATGTCAAGAATGTTTAATGCTTTGGTGTTCTTGGCAGTAAAAGTGCACAAATCAAGACCCTTTCACGGGGGTAAATGTGGTCAAAGAGACCTTTTGAAAACCTTTTACAAACAGAACAACAGACGTCAAATACAAACAAAAAACATTTTGCATTAACAAGATGGACAAATAGACTACCTCTTCAAGCAAAGCATGAGGACTGAAGTGAGAGAGAGGTTTCATCTTGAAAGAGCAGAAGCGCTGCTCTTTGTAGCAGCCACCGTGTACAAGAGCTCTTGATGGGAAGGCAGAAAAACCCTGAAGAGATTAGAACAACTAATCTTCCACTGCTACTTCAAAAATGTTGTTTTTCTGAGTCCTTTGATCTTGCATTTGCAGATAATTGAATCAATCTACCATTTCTTTAACCTAAGGGGTAAAAGCATTCTAGAGGTGCACTACCCACCCCTTTCGTCTGTGTTGACTGATTAATACTGGTCTGCGGCAGACATTCATTAGCATGCATTTCAGATGGACTTCTAGTGGGGATGATACACATTTATACACATAACAGATTATTTGTTATGTATTAGTAATTGATATGCACAATTTTAAAAAAACATGCAGCGTCAACAGTCAGATGGATGCAAATGCTACAGGTATTAACACTTTCCTGTTTTTTTACCCTCAGATGTGTGATAAGATTGGACAGCGGCATGGCACAGGATGGATCACTTGAACGAGGCGCTGCACAGTGAAGGCCACTAAACCTGCGTGACCCATATAACTTCTACTGTGAATGTCCTACGCTAAAGCCCTATGGAGGAAGTCAAACAACTCAAACAGCTGGACAGCCTGACATTCAAAACAGACAGAAATCTGACCTTGTTTGCCTTAAGGTTATTCAAGACGGGTCTTAAATTATTAAGACCCTGATGAAAAGAAAACTATTTCTGTCAGATGTGAACAACTCCGTAGTCATCATTTAATCATTACTCTTTAAAATAAATATATGCTCCTAAAAAGTACCTTTAACATTTATGAAACCTTTAAAAAATAATCACTGCAATTTTGGGTTCCCCAAAGGATTTTTTCTAAGTTTTCTATTAATTACCTATACTCTGACACATCTGCCCTGGTACAGTTTAGTAATGAACTGAAAACATTTTTTACTTCTTCATAACATAAAAGTCTTTTGTGACATTGTGTTTTGTGGCATTGCTTTGTCAAAGAATCTGAACTAAAAGCGAAAGCACAATGTGATTCAAAGCACGGCATGTTTTAAAGCAGAGAACTCCACCTCTCCATATGCTGTGAGTTTAATGTGCATTTGGGAATGCAACAGGCACTAGTAACGCATTTTTTAACATTCACATAATTACCAACATTTTTGTGGACAGATGATTACATTTCACCAGTTTTGTAATGAGACACACTTGTAAACTTGTTTTCAACAGTGGGTTTCTGACAATATAACAATTCAAGGGATTACTTTTTTAATTAAAGAAATTAAGAGAAAATTATTGTAATTTTCCTATTGTAAGGTACAGTAATATAGCCAGGGTTTTGCATTTAAATATTTATTGCAGCCGCCAAAACTAATTTTTCTCCTGTATTTTAGGGCTGCACGATTAACCTTTATCGCATCGATATCGAGGTTTTAACTCCCGCGATTACCTAACCTCAGGAGTCTGAGGTTTTTCCCCCGCCTCTGACATTTGAGTGACAAACCTATTAGCCAATCAAAATGGTCGAATCTCGCGTTCCTGGCTTGCTGGCCAATTAGAAAGGGCAATGGAAACAAGGTTCCCAGATAGCACACGCACGTCGCGGAGACGTCTATACGACGTCGTCTTTTTCATCTGGCAGATGTCTGGCAGAGGGCGTTTGCTCATCTGGCAGACGTCGCCGAGACGTCAGTGCCAGATATTAGAACGACGCTTAGCCTACATATTTAAGACGTAAATGAATTCAAACGTCCCTAATCCGCTTTTTAGACGATGTTAATCAGATGTTCATATATCTGCCAAATGTCTGATTCATGTCGGAAAGACATCGTTTTATTAAAACACCCCCCTCCCATTATTTGAATTAAATACCCTTTTGCCACGTCTATAATCCTCCCTAATACATGTTACAATAACCAAATATGATAATAAATAAATAAACCACACTCTCAACTAATAATAAAACACACATTCGTTGATTTCATAAAAACATACATTTAATGAAGCAAACATTTGATTTATTTATACAAAAAACGACAAAACGAGATAAACTATATGCAGACAAAACAATACACTTTATATTTATAACATATGTACATAAAAAAAAAAATTACATCCTCCCTGGGGCCAATCGAAGAAAATCTTTAATAAATTTCTCCGCATCCGATTCCGTTGGAGACTGGAGGATCGGATTCCTCATAGCTGAAGCTGTAAGTTAAAAGGAACAATTACTTTAATTTAATGAATATAAACCAGTCTTTTCCCATTTAAACTTGATTAACATCAGATTTTTTTTTCTTCATCTAGTTCTTCTGAATAAACAAGACAAAGTTATCCAATGAGCATAAACAACACCTAAAGCTAGCTTGCCAACTGTCAATAAACAAGAAGAGGGCGCACGAGAACTACGCACGTGAGTTGAGGTGAGTAAAGGAGCTCTTCGCGCGTATTTCAACCTAACCATGAGCTGTGCAAAAGACACGTCCTGGCATATTGCGAGGGAAGATTTGGTTAAGGTAGGTGTTTTCTAATTGTGCGGTGCCTGCGATCGGTTTTATAATAACTTCCAAATTCATTTTGTATCGGTTGATCACGACTCTCACCAGTTTGTTAGCTAGCGAGGATACCATGCGTTGTTTAGGGAGCGTTTTGTTTTCAACTAAATTTCTAACGGATTTAACTGATGTTTTATATTTCATTTAAGTTCTTAAGTTCTTAGCATTTCTAAATATTCTTGAACATGGCTGATGCCACGTTATTTGACCTGTTTGAACCCTGTTATAAATCATTGCAGTACTTGATTAATGCTGTCATAACAGCTCCGCCATTAAGCCTTTCATGCATGGTGTCCACATTTGTGGACAGTTATTTAACTCCATTTAGAGTAATATGCTAGTATTTTATAAACTAAAATTTGGAGTAAAAGGTAGTTTTTATTCACCAAAAATCAACGGTCCACATTTGTGCACGTCATGCAACAGTGGAGTCAGATTCCATAAAGTCTGTAATCTGCTAGTATATTCTCTTTTTTTCCAGAGATGCTATAAAATCTATTATATTGTAATATAGCAAATATATCAACATAAAATGAATTACTATAACATTAAATGGCAACTTTACACATACATAGTGTAAATTTGCATTTTGCCAAACAGGTACAGCACTGGTCAAGGAGTCCGTACAGAATAATAGAGAATATCCCAGAGGACAGTGGAAGTAAGATGAGGATGAAAATATAATACGTTCTTAATATCAGCAATTTTTGATTAGATTTTTATGATTTGCCTATATTGCTAATAGGTTTCCCCATATATGTAACCACTGTTATTGATCCTACAATATGTATTTTATATGTTTTCTATAATACATGCATGAAAGGGTAATTATGTTGATTGTATTTGTACAACATTATAGAACTTACCTAATATGAGTGCTCCGACATTAGATCTTCTGATCCCTCGCTTGTCTCCCCTCCCGCACCAGTTCAGTTGCCGCGCGACGTCAGTGGAAAACACCTTGGAGCAAATCCTCCATACAGTTTTCTTCATGTTCGGCCCGCCACTGATGGATAATCTGTTCACCTACAAACAGGTACATTTTGAAGTAATATTTTAGCATTAAATCAACCTGTATTCTATACACTTGGTTAGAAGTTTTGAATAATTCAGATTTCAATGTTTTTGAAAGAAGCCTCTTATGTTCACCAAAGATGTTTTATTTGATTGAAAATACAGTATAACAGCAATATTATAAAATTATTTATTGGAACTTTTCTATTTTAAAATCTAGTTTGTTTTTGTGATGGAAAGCTAAATTTTCAGCATCATTACTCCAGTCTTCAGTGTCACATCCTTCAGAAATCATTCTAATATCTGATTTGCTGCTTAACAAACAGTATTTATTAAATATCTATTGAGACACTCTAATTCCGAAGCAATCGCAGATTAAAATTTGTAAAATAATGAAACATGTAAGTAACTGAGAAGTGTGCTGTGCAACACTGTTTTATCTGATAACGTTGTGGTTTGACAAAACAGCACAGGTTCACGAAAACAGAGAAAGCGTGTAAAATGTAACCCTTCAGAAATCTTAAACTCAAGCATAATAAATAATTGGGCTTATAAGTTATAGCACTTAAAATGTAGATAAATTTTTATTTGCCTTTTTGTATATAATATATACAGTATTCAAACATTTGAAGTGGATCACAACCTTTAATCAAAGTTTTCCTAAAACCAAAGCAATAGCTGTTTGTTTTAGGACAACTTTAACTTTCTTTATCCACTTTAAAAGTTGACTAATATATTTTAAGATTTCTATAAAAAACATGTTTTTTACTGTGGTGGTAAGAATAAAAAAAGCAAGCAAACAAAAAACGCACATTCTCACATAACCTGACAACAGCTCTAAAGTGCACTTTAGTATCCCTAAACTAAAATTACAATTTCAAAAACATTAATATGTGATTTATTTATTGGTCTTCACTTGGTCATTTACAATTGGTTTTTGGACCCTAATGACTGCCCTATTGTGGGATTATGTTTTTTGGAATTATAGTCATTTTGAAAAGAGACTGGGTTTTTTTTTTTTTTTACACATAATACATATGTTGTAGTTGGTTAATAAAATGGTGTCTTTACATTTATTGTTTTTATTGATGATAATAATTGCATACACATTCAACCCTAGAAGGCTGAAACCACAGAGCCCCCAGCATAACCCTGCAAATCAGCATTATTTCTAATTATCAAAGAATCCTGGAAAGAAACATAAAGCAATTGAATCTTTATCAATAACTGCCAGTAATAATTCCTAATAATAATAACTGAGCAGAAATCAGTAAATTATGATTTTTGAATGGTCGTTTGACACTGGAGGCTAGTGTAATGCGCTACTAAAAATATCTAAAAATAAAATTAATGTTGTAATATTTTACAGTGTACATCTATAAATATTTGCAAATGGAGAATTAATGAACATTAGAGACTTTCAAAAACATTTCAAAGGTACTTTGTAAACATTCACACAAAGTTACGCACACAGTCTGTTTACATTACATAATAGTTGTAGCTTTATAAATTTGAGTGATTCTTACCATTCTCTGCATAAACCCTCTGTCAGATAGTCTTTGTTCCAGCCTATCTAGATCCTCCAGAGATGCTAGAGGAAAGACACTGCCCTCTTCCTCTTCAGCCATCTGCATTTGGGGTACCACACGCCTGTTTCCCACTAGAGACTGGACCAATGACGTAAGATGATTTATCTTCATGTCCATTTTCTCTAGTGTTTCCAGAATGATCCTTTCTACAGCTGCAATACAGAAGATAATTTCATGGTAATTTCTCATTGGTATGTAGCTTTGATGAATGAAATAATGCATTTTGTTGATTATTTAAATTTATCAATTTAAATTGATAAATAACATACGTGTGCATTGATTTGGGACAGAACTCAAGACTGGATTTTCCTGTCTCACACCAGAAGAACCTGTAAGTATAAATTTACTGTAAGGTTTTAAATGTTTGATGTAGTTTCACATGCATCTACCTTGACAGAAGCTAATGATGATGGTTTTCATAACATTATTTAAAGTGGTGGTCTACCGGCTTTTTTTAAAGACTTGATTGTTTATAGGGTACACTGTTTTTTACATTTATTCTATACTGCATCTTAGTTCTAAAACTTCCTGATTTTCATCCCTCAGAAATACACAATTGCCTCAAATTGTTTAGCTGGCCCAGTGTGTTTTGATTTACTAACCACCTAGTGCACATTGTACAGAAACATCACGTCTCTTACTATAAGTAGTTGCATGCTGTCCTGTATTGTTAACAATGGCATCAGTATTGCCGTATAAATTTGAGCCTGAAGTCAGACCCAGAAAATATTGTTGAAGAGGATCAAGCAGAACCTATGCAAGCTGGCTTAAAAACTTATGTGCACCCCTAATTATGCCCTATGTACATTATGGTAATTTTTTACACCTGGGCAGTGGCCAAATCAAATCATATTTAGTGTGCATGTAGCTAAATGAGCACAAAAGCTATAATTGAAGAATAGTCTACACTGGTCACATAAACACCAACATTTAAAGTTGGCTGGTGGGATTAAAAAAGAACTTTGTACGTGCTTGTAGGCATTTGATGGATGAGTATGAACTTGGATTTTGCTAAATAGCTAGCAAAGCCAAACGGCCTCGTTACCCCATCCTCTGTTGCGCAGTCCCGGAGGACAGGGTTTATGTAAGTGACAGGGTTCCTAACCCAGGAAGTAGCTTGTTGTAGTCCCTACCATTTGTTGTAAGCTTTAAAAAGCAAAAATTCTGTCAAATAAAATTTCTCCATCTAAACATCATAACTTTGCAGATATTGTTTATGCTCAAACAGCCACATTACACACTAACTAGTAAAAAAAGTGAAATAGTAATTAATGGACCCCTTTTAAAAAAAAAATTGGTAACTTACTCTGTGTTCTTCCTTGGTGGTCCCCTGAGGGTCTCAAGACAGTGAAGGTGTGCTCTATTGATTGAAGAAAAAATGTTATTCAGTTTTAGATTGTGTAAAGGGCTGTGAATAAAGTGTATTCTGCTCCATGCTCTAATTAATTTTCTTGTACCTTGTGTGTTAGGTGGATGAACACTCCAGTCGTCTCCATGATGGTCTGCCTGAGAGATGCCCACTGGAGCTGGAAAGGTGAAGTGGGTAAGATTTTTATAAATGTATCGTAAAAAAAAAAAACCTTACTGGTGTGCATCTAAATACAAAACAAAGGCACTGATATATTTTAAGATCAGTCAGTGCAAGTTTATTTTAGTTGAAACAGCTCAGAATTTAGTCTCATTTTAGTCAAGGACTAGGCTTAAGCCCTGTTTGTGCAACTGGGGGAAAGCTTAAAAAACTAGCGATGCACTAAAAGGATTTTTTTTTGGCTGATACAATACTGATTTTAGCAAACAACTACTGGCTGATTCCGATACTCCAATCCTCCTGCTCTGTATTATTCCAAAACAAGTTTGAGTAGAAAAAAAATAGGCCTATGATTTATATTTGTATTTATGATTTATTTATATAACAACAGTATATAATAACTATAACAAGAGTAATAATAATTCAGTACAGGGTTTTCGTTACACAAAAAGAACAAAAAGCCAGAAAACCCCCAGAAGATCTGGTAGCCTATATTGCGCTTGGTCACAATCTAGAAAAGATGATGCTATATTGGCTATGACTAAGTATTAAATGAAAGTGACCGGTTGACCACGCCCACTACATTTCCCCGCCGCTGCCATCGCTGTCAGTCTGACTGACTTCTATCAGCCATGGCGAACAACAGGTTGTCTACTGAGTAAGATAGATAACTAATTTAACTTCTTAAACTCAGTGACAAGTGAATTTATGTAGTCTCTCTTCTCATGCTCACCCATTTAAATACATAACGTTAGCCAAGTCTGTAGTTCGGTGATACTGTTGAATAGATTTTATTATCCATTATAGCTAATGTTAGCTGCCAGAGCCCCCCATAATAAAGCGTCAGGCCAATATTTTCATTTTTATAGAGTATAGCTCCAGTGAAGTCTGGTGTAGGTAATCGTCGGTTAAAAATATTATATATATATATATAAATATATAATATTTAATATTAATATAAAGAAAGAAATCAACGTGGCTTTATTCATTTTAGAAATTTATTTTTAAATTAGTTAACATTAGATTTTATTAGTGGGGCTTTTCCTAAACATCTTGCCAAACTTAAATATAACTTTTCTTAAGCCGTTTTGTTTTTCAGATATTTTTCAGAGTAATTCTATTTGTTAACCAAAGGAGTTTACATTTTTAATACAAATCTTTGAGTATTACAGCTAGAGGCTAACCTATGCCATGTTTGACTCAAATGTAATTTCAAGTTTAATTTCTATAGTCTTTACGTTTAAGGTTTAAAGGGATTTTAATATGTAGCCTAATGAATGATTTGAAAATTAAGTTACTTATTGAGTACTAATTACTGTCTGAAAAGTAACTTAAATACAAAATAGATGTATTGGTAATTAATTACTTTTTGAAATTAGCTTACCCAACCCTGCTTACGTCTTAAGTTTTTCCTCATTTTCATGTCCTTATTCTAATTGATGCTCTTGTACTGTACCTTGTGTGTTAGGAGGATATACACTCCAGCTGTGATGGTCTGCCTGAGAGACGCCTACTTGAGCTGAGAAAGATAGTAGATAGAGCTAGTTACTGAGACAAGTATGCAAATGTTTGTTAGAACTATAACTATTGATTGAACTATGCTTATAACTGCAACCATAGTTACCTAATTATGTTTTTGGGAAACACACCCCTGGAGGACTAATTATTGCAGAGTTCAGCTCAAACTTGCCAGTACTTTTGCCTGGAAGTTTCTAGTATACAGTACCTACCAAGACATTGATTAGCTGATATATGTGTGTTTAACTGGGGTTGGAGCTAAACCCTAAATGAACAGGTTTGGACACCCCTGGTGTGAGTCTTTTAAAAGACTATATTTAATTAAAAAAGTTAAGTTAACTTGATGAACATACAGTACTATAGGTGGGAATAAACTGGTTAAAATAACTGATTCACCAGTTGGCTAAAATTGACAAAGAATGATGTGCGCTATTAATAAAAAAAAAATTTGATTAAAAAAAAGTCACATTTAAAGTTAAGTTTTGATGTAAGAAATCAATTGCCTTTTCATAATTTAACTGGTTATGCGTTGGTCATTCTAAATCTTTGGTGAACTTACTCTGTGTTTTTCCTTGGTAGGGTCTCAAGACAGTAAAGGTGTGCTCTATGGTTTGAAGAAAAAAATTGTATTATTCAGCATCCATATTAACAAGGGTGGATCATTTTGATTAATCCCAGTGGCTTGCATCTAAGTTTTCCTCATTTTCATCTCCTTGTTCTAACTGATTTTCTTGTACCTTGTGTGTCAGGTAGAGGAGCACTCCAGCTGTCTCTGTGATGGTCTACTTGAGAGATGCCGACTGGAGCTGAGAAAGGTGGAGTGGGTAAGTTACACTCATTACATTTACAAATGAACAAACTAAGGCCTGCTACACACTGTGACACACATTTTAGCATCCATATTAACTAGGGGGAATCATTTTAATTAGGGTCGCAATAATACATATATATTATTTTACTTTTGTGTCTACAATGCATGTGTGTATAATGTCCAATAATAGTAAAAACTTTTTTTTTCCAAATAAAACAATCTGTGAGGGGTGTCCGATTAACATTTACTAAAGTGGATTTATGCACAGTTAACTTACTGTGGGCTCTTCCTTGGTGGTCCCCTGAGGACCTTGGAACAGAAAAGCTGTGTTCTATGGATTGAACATTGATTGTTTAGTTTTAGATTCATTTGAATGCTGTGAATGTTTCAGATTTACTTTATCCCTGATTATGGTCCAAATATTGGTCTTTTTTACAACTAGCCAAATACAACTAATAATTAACCTTGAAAGCTGGGGAAACTCTCACACCAGGGGCCTCATGTACAAAGACTTGCGTAGAATTATTACTAAAACATTGCGTACGGACAATCCTGGAAATATGCG
>JAUCNO010002430.1:0-12078 GCA_032353835.1 Enteromius viviparus
TCATCCAGGCCCAAGTTTCGTCTATTGAGCTCTCATAAAATCTATATTAAATTATTATGGGATCTCTTTTAATGTTTTTAACTTTAAATAATTTTGCTTCTGTATTTTAAAGTATAAGTTTTCACTTAAACTTGTTTAGAACTTAAGTTGATCAAAATAATTGTTTTGAACAAGAATTAACTTACATTATTTATATTTAAAAATCTAATATTTTAGCTAATATATTTGTATCCAAATTGTCAGCCTTTTATCTCATACCACCTCATATATTTATAAGATTTTTAAACAAACTTGTATGATTTATTTTTAAAACAAAATATTTTGCTCCATAAATGTTCAGTACAAATGTATATATTCTTTTCCGCAGTAATACAAATCTTTATTAAGGTGTGCCTTTAGGCCCATTGTACCCTACTTTTATCATGTCCTCTGAGTGTTCTGGGGGGAAAAATTAGGCCTACATGAAAAAATGTCCAACTAAAATGTTTCTGAGGAAAAAAATGGTATATGCATAATGTATAAATAATATTAATAATTTATGGTTTTTAGGGAAATTGCCAGAAACTTTGCCTTAAAAAAGAGGACTTTCCCTATTAGCTGGGAAACGGATACTAGTCGCTATTGAAGTTCTTTATTAGTTATAATACTATCAAAATAAGTATCAGCAACAAAGAAAGAAAGACGAGTTTCACAGTGTAATTGTTAAAACGGCTTGCCATGTGCGTCTGCTCCGAGAGTTTCGTTCAGTCGCAGGGAACGTGCGCTTCTTCTGAGGTTTGTCTACTGAACTTATGGGCACATCGCGAATATCTCCAGAGAGTTCCTGCGAGTTTAGTCTGTGTAAACTGGCGCTGAAGGCTTACTATATCATTTTTAGATTATACACGGCTTGTATTGAGTATTATAAGATCTTTTCCATAGCTCGTGCATGCAGCCACCTGATGGACGTACCAGCGACTGAAGTGAAAATAAGGTACTGTATAAAGGCTTTTCGAAGAGACCCAGTGAGATGCATCACATGAGATGAGCTGAACTACCAGATCCACCCACAATCTTATCTAACAGGATTTCAGCTGCCACTAAACCCATTGTCAGAGGATGGTATGAGCATCACTCTTCATCATTGCTCACATACAGTGCATTTGGTGTACATGCAGCCCAAGAATAATGGAAGTTTCTTACAGTTGCATGCCTACCACCGTTAAATGTAAGATGTGGAGACTTTATTATCAGTCCAGTCCAGCAGTAGTCACATAATGGCATGCAGAGGCTCGTGCTGCTGTGGTCCTGTGAATGAAGATAATGCGAGGTTCATAATGTTGCTGCTCCTCATCATCCTCTACCTCCTGTGCGGAGCCGCGGTCTTTTCAGCCCTGGAGCATCCCAAGGAGAAGCAGGCGAAAGAAAAGTGGGCTCAGAGGTTTGAGCTTTTCAGCCAAAAGTACAATC
Source organism: Enteromius viviparus (assembly GCA_032353835.1). Classification (NCBI taxonomy): domain Eukaryota; kingdom Metazoa; phylum Chordata; class Actinopteri; order Cypriniformes; family Cyprinidae; genus Enteromius; species Enteromius viviparus. The sequence goes on from JAUCNO010002430.1 coordinate 1,450, forward strand.
TCAACAAAAGTGACTTGGAGAAGTTCTTGAGACATTATGAAGAGGCGAACATGGCAGGAATACGGGTGGACAGCCTCAGACCACGCTGGGATTTTACTGGAGCCTTTTACTTTGTCGGAACTGTCGTTTCCACCATTGGTAAGAAGGACTTTTGAAATATATTTTGACTAAAAAGATTAGGTAAGATTCTTAAATGCATTAGGTATATTTAATTTGTACAACTATCTTAATCGCTCTTAAATTTGCATTGCAACAAACATAAAAATATTAGTATGATAATATGGCATACTAATGTATTTGTGTGTGTGTGTGTGTGTGTGTGTGTGTGTGTGTGTGTGTGTGTGTTACGCTAGTCACACTTTTTAATGCAGTGAATATATTGCCTAAAGTCTTGCCTGTAAACAAAATGTAGGTACAGTTTATTGCAGAGCTTATTGTTTGCATACTGGGTCTGTTATAACCTTTCAGCAAAGTCTAAACAGTTTAATGAAACAGAATGCTATATATATGTATTGCTGTAGCCAACAATTATGAATAAATAGTTTACATTTTTTATATTTATTGTCCTTGCATGAATGTATGTCAGTGTGGTTTTATCATCATAACTATCCGAAACACTTAAAAAATAAATAAATAAAGAGAAAGTTGATGTTAAAACAACATTAAAAAGCAATAGTTAGAGAAAACATGTATTTATGTAATTTGACCATATAGCTACTGACATATAGCCATTGGGACAAATAGACCTGCATATGATGCAGCTATTTCTTTATGATTAAAGATGAATACATTTAGGTTAAAAATATAAAACATGCCATAACACAATAAAGTGTTGCAAATTGTTACATTGTACGTTAGGTGAGGCATTTGAGTATTGATGCAGGTCACTTTGCCTGCTTGCTATAGTGTAAAGATTTGTAAGTGAATATATTGGGCTTGACCAGAAATTTTGCAGCTATTGAAATCTTGCTGCTGTTGGTACAATATTAGACCTATAACACCTCAAGAACTGAAATTTATAAAAGATGTCAGTCTTTTCAGTCTGATACATGTCCCCCTCTCTTTTCTATGTATTTGATCATTTTATCTTACCATTCCAAATTGGTAAATATTGACACAGAGGTCTTCCCTAAGACTTAATAAAGATGCTGTTTATCTACATGGGACACCACAGACAATGCAATCAAAGATGTGTTTACAAATTTTCCCAAAGGGAAACCAAGAAACACACAACTGTTAGTATTCCAAACTCATGTTCAGTTTGGTTTCATTGCATCTCTCTGTGATGAAATGCTCACCTCATGAAATGGGTTAAACTCTTCAGACGTTGAGGATGAGAATAAGCTTGTCTTCATGATGTCCCAGTCAATGGTGGCTTTCATGTGCAGAGGAAAAAACAACTATGAGAAAATAATGCAATCCACTTGTTATTTGCATTTCAATCAGTGTGACAAGAAAAAGGTGGGAGATGTTTCAGTATCTGTCACCAATAGCAACAGTTTGGTCTCCAGCTTTAAAAAAGGAAATAGTTTTGGGCGATTGAGCTCAATAAAATATTGTTTATTCTTTTATATAATTAAAATTTCTTCCTCTCGTATTTCCCACAGGGTTTGGAATGACCACACCAGCCACAGTCGGTGGCAAAATCTTCCTGATCTTTTATGGCCTCATTGGCTGTGCGGCAACCATTTTATTTTTCAATCTGTTTTTGGAGAGAATAATAACAGTGTTGGCTGTTGTTCTCAAATCCTGCCATGAAGTCCAACGGCGACGCAAAGGAGTTTTACCTCACGACAGCAGACAAGACTTGGGCGGCGCGAGGATAAATCGTGAAGACAGTCTTGCAGGATGGAAGCCTTCGGTGTATTGTGTGATGTTGATCCTTTGCGTGGCAGCAATAATCATTTCTTGTTGTGCTTCAGCCATGTATTCCTCAATCGAGGGATGGGGATATTTGGATTCACTCTACTTCTGCTTTGTGGCATTCAGCACCATTGGTTTTGGGGATATGGTCAGCAGCCAGCGGGCCAGTTACGAAAACCAAACCGTCTACCGAATCGGCAATTTCTTCTTTATTTTAATGGGCGTTTGCTGCATTTACTCGCTGTTCAACGTCATCTCTATTGTTATCAAGCAGGTGCTCAACTGGCTCCTGAGAAAGCTGGAGAAACCATGCCGTCACTGCCCTGGGAGCTCTCTCCGGCCCCGTAGAAATGCAGTCATGCCGGCCCATCTCCGAACACGTGTTCGCAACATATCTATAGACACAGATGCAGTGAACGACAGCGAGACTGATGGAAGGAGGATGTCTGGAGAGATGATCTCCATGAGAGACTTCCTGGCGGCTAATAAAGTCAACTTGGCGATCATGCAGAAACAACTGTCTGAGACTGCCAACGGTCATCCCAGGCCATGTGGGTCAACAAACAGGCACAATGGATTCTCTGGTGGGGTTGGAGCCCTGGGCATAATGAATAATAGGCTTGCAGAAACCAGTGTGGACAGATAAATATAACATTTATAAACAAAACAAGACAAAGGCTTTTTGAAAAGCCATATTGCACTGCCCTTAGTTTAGCTAGTGTTACTTTTATAATACAGATGTAGACTCGTACATGAAGTCTGTTGTGTGTGTTGAATGCTTTCGTTGAAATATTCATTGCTGCTCTGAAGGTAAAGAGAACAGAGAACCCAAGCTCAGGTCTGTTTGTAAGATTGATGTGCTGGGAGAGGCTTTGCTGCACAGAGTTTCGACTCAAACTTTCTTATGATTGCAGGGATTTTTATTTATTTATTTTTTTGATTGGAGGATGTTGCAATCAGGTTAAGCACTTTGAAGATGGGATCTGCAGAACTGATCTATAGTGGGGTGTCTGAGACCACTAGTGTTAATGTATATTTTATATGTATATTATGAGCATAAATAGAATTAACATGAAGTTCAAAATTTTTTGTATTCACTGAAAAATATTTCTTGGCTAGTCCTTCTTTGGCTTAAACTGCAGCAGCGCTCGAACTGCATGAACTTCATAGTCACATGAGCAATGTTGGACATGGAAATAGTTCTGAATCTTATTTAATGGAACATAAACACTACCATTAATTTTTATCTTTTAAAAAACTAATACTCATTCAGCAAGGATGCTTTAAAATGACAGTAAAAACAATGTCTGAATATGCATGCATGCACGTGTAGGGTCAGAGATTTTTGGTGGCCATGATTGAAGACATGATCCTTATCCCAATTATCCCACTTATCCCAATCTCCATCCCTAAACCTAACTCAAAATGTATTCCTAAAATCAGTGGGAAATGACCGCTGATTAAAACGGGTAACCAAGCCTTAAACAGAATTTTCCAGATAAATGATCCCTCAAATCTGATTGATTGGAATGTTGTGCCAGGATCAACAAGGAACATCTTGTATTTGGTGAAATCATGCTCACCGAGATGTTTATGGTGGTGTCAGACGTTTGGACTCGTTTTTCTGACACTTTCTGGTGAAGCATTACTTTTTAGGTATATCTAAACAATCTAAGTGAAAAGGTGATGCAAATTACATTAATTGACCAGTAGCTTACTATCCTCTTCTCTGTGCAGGTATGTAGATATGGGCATGAGGCATAACGTGCAACAAGAGAGCCAGACAGCCCACATGTCATCTGTTTCATGACATTACTGCAGACACTTCAGAGAGTCTAGCAGCTGTATAGAAATTCATGTCTCAACAGCCTGTTGATTGCTTGAATTCCTTATCAGGTATTTCAGATGAACTGAAAGGAATGTGCTACAGTGCACAGAACAAAACGAACAATGTCGTTTTGAATGAAATATGTGCAATGTCAAAATGGGTATGATGCAGGACATCAAATCAGTTTCTCCAGCACTTTGTATCTTGAATTTTGAAACCTGCTTACTTTATTTTGAAATGAATGTATGACTGTATGTAGAGGTGTAATGCATGATGAATTCTAATAAAGTATGCTTTGTCAGTTTTGCTGGGAAAGCTTGCAAATGTGAGTTAAAAGCAGTCTATTATTTTTTTAACCCGTTCTTATAAAAGTACACCAAATGAAAAAAAACAAAACATTGTGGTATTGATATGCAAAATGGAGTTAGGATTGTGGGTAGATGCATACCATATGCACGCCACACACATGATCAAAACAAGTCGATTTTTGCATATCTGTACCACAAGTATTCGACCTTGCTCATTGTTTTGTGCTTAGTAGGGTAAACTACTGTTTTTTTTATTATTATTATTATTAGAAGAAATGTAATATAATAGGCTATACATTCATATTTAAAAAAAATATATAATTATATTTCATGCCCACAAATGTTTATTTCCTGATTTACAGTGATAACAGTATTGGATATATAAGTTTAATGTTGTGCAAATCAAATCAATATAATGCAGGCTCTTTTTTGACTGCAGGAAGGTGAATATCCATTTCTTTAGGTGGGTTAGTTCTGTCATGTCTGTGTATGTGTGTCATGACTTTCCTTCCATTAACATCTGTCACCTGAAGTCTTGTGGCCTTCACCAGCTTTCATGCCTAATAGTGTCGATAATTCTGCTGTCACTTCAGGGGAATCTCAGGGGCAATCTGAAAGCCAGCAAAAGCAACTCAATGGATTTCTAGTTTTTTTTTCTTTATATAGTTTCCATGCAGCAAAGAAAATTGATGTTTTCTAGCATAATCTAGTCTTTTTATTTGTTCGTTTTGTGCATTCTGGACTGTTAAAATAAGTGAGTGGATCAATGCAAAGTCATTGATCCAGAACAGTCATGCTGTTGCACGCCTAATGCACATTTTTTTTGCTCTGTGTGTACAATTACAATAGTATAATCGGCATAACAGGCATATACATAGTCAGTCTAGCTTCCGAAGATACCATTTATTGAACTCAAAACGCCCACCATATGTAATACTGTTATAATAAGTTATCTGCATAAGTTATCATGAAATAGGTATTTCAGCTAAAACTTAGCTTAAAAAAAAGGGTAACACAAAAATATCAAACCAGTGTTTTAATATATATGTATAATTAAATTTGTAGTATACGTACGGGAAAAAATAAATAAATAAATAAATAAATAAATAGTATTTTGCAGTGCGACCCTAATTTGGTGTTTTGTGGACACTGTTGTTGTGATTGCGGTAAATATTCACTAGAGGGCGGTAGAATATAATAATATTCTTAATCCCCTGTGCAGGTGTTGTAAGAATTTTATTTAATCTACTACGACCAAACATACCTTTCTATCTTTTAGGCGTTTTTTTTTGACAGTTTTTCCTCACACAATTAATAGCTCATGAAATGTATGTGAGTCCTTCGTTAAAATTACAATGTCGAAGAAATAGTAATATACTGTACTGTAAAGGAAAATATATTTTATTTAGTTTAAAACATACATCTGTATCTTTACCTTAATATTATTAATAAACTACTTTCATAATTCATAGAAAAAGAGAGAAAGAAAAATCTAAGCAATAAACTCCACATTCTGTCGTCACGTCCTCAGCGAATAAAAAGTCAGAAATTACATTTTTGTCCGTGCAGCAGTTGGCGAAAAATGATCGAGGGTGAAACTGTACCATATTCCACTGGATTTGTAGTCCGGCGCTCGACGAACTCCCATTAAGTGTGATTATCCCGCCCGCTGAGAGGAACTACAACTCCCATGAAACCACCGCAGCGCTTCTGTTAATATCAATATGGCTTCTGTCAGTCAGACAAAGGCGAATCAGTTTTTGCCTTGAAATGAAATCAAATTAGGGAAAGGTAGCGGGAGAGTCGGGCATCGTCCTGTTTTGCTGGTTCATGTCTGGCGACAGGGATTAAAGGGACGGAAACACTGTCAGTTGAGTTGAATAAATGCTGTGGTGCACGGAGGCCCCGCACGCGCACAATCAGGTAAGTCCGAGATGCCAAATTATTAGAAAGGCGTCATTTGTTAAATCTGTCTGGATACATGAAACATGCATTTACGTGAAAATGACGCTTCGGGGGGAACAGAGCTCGGTTCGACCTCTGGTTCGCAAGTAAACTCACATCTGCTCTCATTCTGTGCTGGGATAGGGGTTTAGAAAAGAAATGCCAGCAACTGTGCAACAACTGACACTATGTTGACATTGGGGAAATGAACTAATAGTTGTGTTGATGCTCATCTCTTTGCATGTATTATTGTGACTGTTATTATTTATGTATGTTTATATAAGATCATGTTTTGTGTTGTGCTGACAGCATCATAGAGCTGTGGTAATTGGGTATAGGGTGTGTTTATGTTGGGTTAAGGTGACGTCCGGTATATATAAGCTTGATAGTTCATGCAAATTCTATTTATTTATTTTTTTCAATAGCAGTTATTTTTTTATTTAGCGAAGATGACCCTATTAAGACCTCCTAAATTCAAAGTTGTGCATCTTTTCTTATAGATTCTATGTATGAATAGTTTTTCAGTGAAGTGTATGCAATACATTATCAATCCGGTACAAACACGTCATTTTTGTCATAAACTGATCAAAATAAATTGCTTAATTTATTTCTAATGTAAAGTGCATTTGTATCTCACCATACTTTTTTTGGTAAATTCTACCTATTGCATTACATTAAATAAAATAATTAGGAGGCTGACAAACTGCAAAAACTGCTAAAATATGGATTATGGTTTAGTATTTTGCACTTTCCAGCACCTATTCAACAATAAAAAAAAAATCTGTCTAGATGTTTCTCTAAGCCTTACCATGGTCCTTTTAACGTATTCGTATCCCTTACCTTAAGACTGACCTCTTTTTTCTGGCTGAGCATCTTTCTGGTTTCTAGCTTTCATTTCAAGTCTTAGTTTCTTCATATCAACTTCATATTTTTTGCCAGTGCAGCAATCTTGTGAGACTTCCCCCTTTTTGCCATATCACTTAATTTTCACATAAGTGGGTCAGTTTGTCTCCAAAATGAAAGTAATGTAAGTGGTTAAAGTTTATAAAATAAAAGAATGTGTTTGAGCACATATCAATTCAGGAAATGTGAGGTGAAGTGGCTTTTTGCTTATTAGGCTTATTTGAAGCGGGTTTAAGAAACCGTGCACATTATAAGTATTCCTTGTAACAAAAATGCTTTATGTTTATGGATTATAATTACAAGTAATTACTTGTTACAGATACGACTTTTTTTAAAATACAGAGTATTGCCTATTAGTGAAAATAAATAATTTGATGCCACATTTGTTTTATTTTCTCTTAAATTTATGGCAATGCATGCAGTTTTGTGTGGCCTGAGTAATGATTTTGTTTATGTTTCTGTAGAAACCGTAAATGTTCTGTAGATGCACATTCAGTTTATTTAGACATATAACTTTAATTGTAGCAGCACTTCAGACAACATGTTCTGCATGGTCTTCATGTTCATTGATATGAAATATCATAAAGGTCTAATAATTACCAGCTGTCTATAGAGGTAAATTGATATTTTACATATCACCAAAACATACATAAGAAACAAATGGGCTGTAAAATAGTTAAAAATGATGGATAATAGAAGTAAACTGAGATTTGGGCTTTTTTTTGGATGCCGTGCTGATGAATAGAGCCAGGGGCATATGGACAAAATCAACTTTGATCTTTAGCTGCTGCAAAACAGATGAGTTTTTGTGCTGTTGCCTCAGTATTGTAGTTTCATAACTATAATCTATAGATGCTTTTATGCTTTCATGCATATGCCAGATAAGACTATGAATATGCAAATAAAAGAAACAATGAGCAACGCTAAACTCTAAAACTCCTCAGAGCATTACACTGTTATTAAAATTGCATGCACACCAGTAGTCTTGCATTTAATGCTTGATATAGCAAGATTACATTTCTCTTGATGACTGTTATTGTTAAAAGTAGCGATGCATTTTGCATTATTAAATAATTATTTGTGTTGCTAGTTTCTAACTGCATCAAATGAGTAGAAGGGGTCCAGCATGCCTGTGATTTTGAATTCTTCTGTCACTGTGTTTTATCAGCTAGCATATTTAAAAAATGATTTGATGTCTGAGGTGACACCTTTACATGTTTTTTATTCTCATATCACACGGACTGAAAATTTGTATGTGCTGCACACATCTGTGGGACAATAGGGGATTTTTGTTTTATGACTTCTTTTCTTTTGCTTAAGGCTTGTTACAAGCAAGGTATTGTTTTTTGGGAGATGCAAAAAATGTAATACTGAACAAATCCTTAAGAACGCTCCCAGAATGATTGTTGTTTTTGCTGATTTGCTGTATCTGATGCCTCTGGATAATTAAACCTTTTGAAGCTTTTTAAGGGTGCTTGGGTGAGCAGAAATCTTTTTTTATGCGTTTTATGCAGCGCAGACACCAGGAGACAGTCGTACTCGCTCATCAGCAGATTTCATTCTCGAAGAACATGTCGCAGGGAATTTGAAATCTTCATTTTGTTAAAAGGAGCCTAACCGTTTTCTCGTTTGCTTGATTGCATTACACTGCGCCATATGGAATGCATATTGCGCTGGCACGAGTTTTGCTTTTGCAGCATCATAAGTTGTAACTTCCTTTTAAAACTCGAAATGAATTGAAATGCGTCGCCTTATGGGACAACAATTCGGCAGAAGCACGCGTGTGTGGGCAGCAGCCTGGCATTGAGAGAACTATTCTCAGACAAGCGCCCGTACGGAGTGATTCATTCTCAGCTTCTTCACTGAAAGTAGGTTGGCCGCCTCGGATGGAATTTTTCTTGGCAGTTTTCCCTAAAGTTAACCTCCTTCCCCCTCCTCACGTGTCCCAGCTTTCTGCTGTTTAAAGTCTATTAAAAATTCTGTGGTAATGCATGCAGTGTCTTTGCCTTGACCTCAGACAGGCTCCGCACTTCTGTTGCAATGATTGGTCGATAAAGGTGCGGTGACTTTGACATTTTCTTGGAAAAAATAACGCTTTAGTTAGGACTCGTGCGCATGCGGGCCCTGCTACACCTCCTCCACTGCGTTTCTCAGACAAAAACATTGTTTTTTGTAGTCTAAGCTGTGTTGTTTTGACTTTTATGCACTATGCAGCCATGTGTCGTGTTTTATCAGCATTTCCTCCAACATCAGTTCTTTAATGCAGGGGCTTTCTCTCTTTTTCTTGGCAGAATGTCCCATTGTACAGATGAGCCTCGTTTTACCATTGAGCAGATTGACTTGCTGCAGCGGCTACGTCGGAGCGGCATGACAAAGCAAGAGATCTTGCACGCCCTGGACACCCTCGACCGGCTGGACCGCGAGCACGTGGAGAAGTTCGGCCACCGGCACGCCCACGGCGGAAATGGGGCGGCCGGCATTAATCACGGAAATGGCAGCAATGCTACCACCTCTTCCAACTCCTGCACTACCTCCTCTAACAACCTCACAGCCTCTTCTTCGACGACCTCTACGGCCACGCAGACAGGATACCGTGGCAATGGCCTCTCTCCCTCCCCTAGCAACAGCTATGATACCTCCCCGCCCCCGACGGCCCCCACCCCTGTGCCCGTAGTAGCACCCATGGTTCAAAATGGACGGGACAGTCTTGCCGCTATGCCCAACGGAAAGCTCTCTCCACCCCGCTTTGCTGTTAGCAACACCTCCTCGAGGGCCTTTGCATACGAGCACCCAGATGAGGAAGTGGACATCGATGACAAAGTCGAGGAGCTCATGAGGTAAGTGGGACACTCTCAACATGGGATGGTCCTTATTTATTAAAAACAACTGAGTAGTTACAATATGAACATTAATCCCACGTGTCCACCAGAGCATTTTTTGTCAGCTGGAAACACCAGACGTTGTGGTTGCTATGATACGGAATATCCACTAAAGTAATGGCAGACGCATCGTGGTTGAAATGTTTCTCCAAACATTATATTTCACAACAATATTGTGGTAGTTCGGCAAATCAATCTAGTAAATAAAGAAATAGTGAGACAAACAATATTTAAGGATTAGTTCACCCCAAAATTTTTATTCTGTCATAAATTACTCACCCTTCGTCGTTCCAAACCCGTTTGTTCATCTTTGTAACACAAATTAAGATATTTTGATGATATCAGAGAGATTTTAATGATATCAGAGATCTGTTCCTCCATAAAGAGCGATACAACTGAAATGACTTCTTTTAGAGGGCTTTTCACACTTGAAATTGTTAACCCAGGGTTATCATAAACCCTGGATAAACGCAATCCTGGGTTATCTGTAATCATGTTTCGCACTGCTTATATTAAACCTGGGGTTAGCGGTTAATCCTGGGTATTCATTAACAAACGTTTCACACCGCACATTCCTTAACCCCGGGTTTACGTTCTAATTTGCATATTTGCGGTGTTACTGAACCTGATTGGACGTACGGCAAGGTGCAGGCAAACCTGCCACTTCCAGTTATGCTACCAGTTAAAGAAAAAAAAGTCGACGCATAGGTCTTTAGCCGTTTTTACCCTCATGAGATGCACAAAGGCAAAAAACAAAGACAAAATAACAAGAGGAAGAAACAAAGGAGAAAAGTATATGAACATTTATTTGGATTTCTTTTAAGTTCCGAGAGACTAGTGTTTACGTGTACAGTATTGTTTACAGTCGCATCCTCATCTCGGAAATTATGGGTCGCTCCCAGAA
>JAUCNO010002431.1:0-12067 GCA_032353835.1 Enteromius viviparus
ATAACCCAACATAATGACCCAATATGTGTAACCCATCTATTGGGTTAAGAAAATAACCCAACGTTTTTTACTGTGTACATAATAAAAACCATAATGCATGCGTGAAAGCGTTAATAGCCTTCAAAAATACTTTTTATGCGCAAAGAACTGGGACTGGATACATTGCAGTAGGGTTGCATGCAGGGTCTTGGAACCCAAGGTTCCATTAAATATATCTGAATTTGTGTTCCGAAGATGAACTTACCTGTTCAGAACAGACATGGAGGTGAATAATTGTCATTTTTGGGTGAGTGTTTAGTAGTACTGTATATAATGAAAAGTTAGCCAGGTGGAATTAAAAAGCCCTAGTCGTATTAGTTATAAAATATAATAGTATAGTTATAATATATAATAGTCAATACTACTAGCGATAAACGCTAAAGTGGCTTGCCATAGTCCCTGGTTTTCTTTACCTTTTTCTGTCGTCTTCGGGCACTAAATCAACAACACTTCTCACTGAGAGGCGCAGAGTGACACACGTATCAAGTATTGCGAGCGTCAGTCTGAGCCAATCCGTGATGACGTCCTGCATTCTCTCTCCCAATCCAAATAGCAGGGGAGAGAGAACAGCCGTTATACGGATGATCCCAGGCAGCGGCTGGTGCAAAACTAGTTTGTTTAAACAGCTCGACCGTTATGATGAGGAATTTGCTCCCTCTTCCCGCTTCATTGGCAATTAATTAGACCTCCCTTCAAATCTTCTGTCTTACAACGACTTATCGGAGACATTTCGATTTATTAATCCATCTCCAGTCGCGTGTGGAGAGCGTAAGCTGTCTGAGGAGAAGACACCTTGGGTACCTTTTGGATGGAGGGTTGGCGCGGAGGGCAGTCGGACAGTGATTGTGTGGATTAAGCGGGAAGGAAGTCACGTTACTTGTAAAGGTGTGGTGGTGAGAAGGTCTCCCTGCTGAGATTTGATTTAACTTCCCGGGTTTAATGCGGACGAAAGCTCGCGCTCGAGCGAGGTGCGTCGACGGGCGGGAGGAGAATGGCACGAGCTTCCGCGCTTCTGAGGGGAAAACAAGTACTTGGCTTTCTTGAGGGGCGTCGGGCACATTGCGCAGGAATTTGACTGTCCCTCAGAGTACATTTTTGGGGATATCTATTCGTTACGTCGAAAGGGAAAAACACCGTTGGATTTTAGTGGCTTTGGATATGGGCTTTGGGGAGTTGGATGCCTTCATATCGCACGCACCTTTGAATTTAGTCTGAATCCAGTGGAGCACAACATGGGAAAATATGACAAGTGAGAAGATTCGGTTCCTCTGACCCTCGGTGCTTCAAGCCGGACTGGCGTTCCTTCTGCTAGGTAAACTTTTCAGTCTGAATATTGAATGGCTTTTTACACTGAACTGTCGCTTCTCGACCTCCTAGAAGAATCGGTGCCGGGAGTCCGGATCTCTTTTCAGAGTATCTGTAGAGGCTTTGGTTTTTAGGCAAGGTCAATATGCATCTTGAGGAGTATGACACGTTATTTTGCCTTCAGAAATGAGAAATAAGTGCATTGAAATGCTTCATAAAAGCTAATTTGTAGAACATCAGCTTCATGCATAAAAGATACAGCCATGGTTTGGTCTGAGTGCTTGTATAGTTGAGATAATGGGATGGATGGGTTTGTGTGTGTGTTTGTGTGGTTGTTGGGCGGTGGAGGGGGTTGTGTTGGGACTAGAATGAAATCAATTCTTTCATATGCATCCACATCCGTGATCTGCTCTGTTATAAGTAATGGTGACATTAAGAGTGTCGTTGTCTGTGTCATGATGGTTTAGTTGTGAGATATTGACTAGCAGAAGCAATGAAGTAATAGTCTTCAGAACTGGCACAGATCCAGTCGATGATATAGGAGGCGTATCCCAGTCGTATGTGCATTCAGATTTCATGATTTTTTCCCCCGATTAGAGTCATATTTGCATTTATCGCAGCGTTGGATTTCATTTATTGTGATTTTTTTTGTTCCCCCCTAAAAATGTATTATGTACGTGATTAAGTAGTCAGGAGTTGTATTGGTAGTTTCATCTTTCAGCAAATGGTTTTAATGACGAATTTCAAGCTTGCTGGGATAGCATTAAGGGCTGTAGGAGAAAAGAAATTAAACAGCATTTTGCAAGCAGTGGTCTTTGGATTATTTAGATGAGCTATTTGATTATTCTAAACACCTACACTGGGGTTTAGGGCTTTTTAGACAGATTCTTGTCATTGCTATTTAGTTTTTTTTGTCTTTTGCCATACACCTGAAACATGTACAGGTACAGCAGTTTGAAATGTCTTCATTACCCTTTCTATTACCAAAAAAAAAGTTACATTTACAAAACAGTAATGTTGTATATGTATATGCTTGCATGCTTTATTTTGTGATGCTCTTGAGCTTATTTTATATTTTTTAAATAGTCCATATATTTTATTATTTAATTATTTATATATTTTATTACTTTAAATATTTAAAATATAATTTATAAATGTGTTCTAATATGATATTTTATATAAAAATTTAAAATAATACACCATTAAGATTTCTTTTATTTTAAGCTGAGTCCAATTCCATCAGTTCTATCAGTAAATCCCCAATTTGTCTTAATTATTGTAGTCTATTGTTGTTCATAAGTCCATAAAAGACCAGTATAAAAAAATATATTGTTTGATATGCTTTATATTTTTGGCTACAATGTTTGAGTTTTCTCAGGGAGTAGATGGGTAACTGAACTGCAGCACCTCTTCCACTGGCTGGTGGTGCTATAATTCAATTTATGGCTCACACAGCAGCTCAGAGAGCCAACTGCACCATCTTTCTGGATAGGGGTGTAGGAAACTATGGTTTTATCATGCTAACAAGACAATATATAAAGAAAAAAGGGTTGTATACTTTATACTATGGTATTCATGTTATAGTACTTTAAACTGATTATTTAATGTGTGATAGTTTTGTGGAACTGCTTGTACAGTATGCAGATCTAATGGTTGAACGGACCCAGTTATTTTAACACGTGTGTAAAATGTGAAACATTGATTGTCCTTCTCATCGTAACATGGAAATTAGCATGTTTTTTTAAGCACCGTGGACCTTAAACTCCTCTCTGTTGTATTGAATGTGGTGCCAGGATGCCAGAAAGTCCTTCAGACTTGTTTAATTACTCTTGCTGAGCTTAGACCCATGATATGATGAGATGGAGCCAAGAAGCCAGCAAGAGTGCAATGATTCCCACAGCTTGCGTGATTGCTTGAGTAAGGAATTGGAAAGGGTAAAAAGGATTATCACACTCATTGAGTTATTTTTCAGTTTAGAGAAAAACTGAGCTTTCTTTGTAATGATGCAACTAGCAGGCCTGAATCACAACAGACCTTATAAGCTGTTGGTGATTTATGGTGGTACAGTAAGCTGTAAACTGAATGTTTATGACAGATGTTGTTAAGATGCTTTCAGTCATATAGTTGTTCTTTGCATTCAAGTAATTTAGAGACATGTTAAGTGTGCTGAGATGGTGAAACCTAATATGCTGCTGTTTACGGATGTCTGGAGATACTCTGGTTTGTTCCTCTGCTTTTCTTGCTCCAAATATAGAATTGAAAGAAACCTGGAAGCTGTGTACTGAACTACTCCAATCTTTTGACTGGCATTGTGAAGTATTTTAATGCTTTTGGAAAAAGTCTCTTATACTTAAATATTTGATCAAAAATAAAACAGGGATACTGTGAAATAAATATGGAAGGAAACAAACAAAAACATTTATTCTTGTGATGGCAAAGATGAATTTTCAGCAGCCACCTTTAGTGTCACACAATCTTTCAAAAATAATATGCTGATTTGGAAACATTTCTTCTTATGTTGAAAATATTGTTGCTATATATATTAATGGACACTATCACTTTTTATAATAGAAATAAATAAAGACAAAGTTACAATACATGGTTAATATTAAGAAAAATCAATTTCTAATGAATGCTGCTGGAGAAATAAGAACTGCACCAAATCAGCATATAAGAATGAACACTGAATACTTGGCTAATAGCTGTTGACATTTTCCTTTTATGAGATTTTCAAATAAAAACAGCAGTTCAATTGTAATTATATTTCAAATGATATTTTTACTGCATTTTATCAAATAAATGTAGCCTTGGTGAGTACAACAAAATCCCTTTAATCAAACAGTATTTGTTCCAGATATTTGGTTGATTGTGTATTTGTTTCTTTAGCTTTTGCGACTTTGTTTGATGTCATAGACTACAAGATTAAACTGTTTCTGTCAGTCAATCATCATGTTGATTTGTGCCGTGTATCTGCTCTGACTGGTATGGACTGGTTGGCCAGCTGTTGTGCATGAGTTATGTCAGCTACGAGAATAGAATTAAACCCAATAAATCTGTGACCCAAACAGATGAATGTAAACATGTCAAAGTAGATTAGATACTGGATATGAGATCAAAACTCAACTTTAAGTTCACATAATGACCTTGTATCCAACTTTGAGATACACAGCAGATGACCGCTCAAGATGTTTGCCAATACTAACAAGTTATGCCTCGGACTCCCCTAGATTATTCTTTTATTACAGGTCTGCACAGGTTAAAACAACCCTGCAGTGTTTCTGCAGATGCTGTGAGGCACCACCTGAATCTTCTGGAAGCTATTTTTGAGTCACAGAGGACAGAGTCACTGGGATGTAAAAAGCTTTCAGGCAGCCGTTCAGAAAACATTTGGCCAGAGACGTAAAGTGAAACAATTCCAGTCAAAACAGCCAGATTTTGAAGCTGCATAAAATCACAACACAGCCACAGCGAGGTCATGATCAGCTCTAAACGTTCTGAATGTGCTGGCGTTGGGAGATGGGGAGAGTGTGGCTGTTGTCAGAATGACAGGAGAGGCGGCGAGGTAAAATGGCAGAGGTTCGAGTGGGAGTCACTTTAGGGGGTGTTTGTCTGTGATAATGAGCTGTCACTGAAGCACCGGTGCCTTGTTTTGATCTTGCCACCCTGCTGCTTTAAGCAAGAGAAAACTGACAGCTGTGAATAGAAATAGATTCTGTGTACAAAGGCCAATGAGGCTGTAATGTCATTAGTTATGTGAAGGTGTTGGGGAGTGGAGGCTTTCCTCTGTGTTCACAGTGAATGTGTTGTACTGGATGGTGGTTGATGGGGTCCACTGAGAATTGAACATAGAAAAATGATCATGAATTAGAGGCCATCAAGGGTAAAAATAGGGAATAAATCACTAGAAGGAAGAGGAAGTGACAAAAGATGAGTTATCTAATCTAATAATAACATAATAGCATTATCAATACTGGGATTGCCTACCATTTCAAAGTGCTTCAGTTCAAATAACATATGGACTTTATCAAAGCATAATTTTAATAATGTTCAACTATTAAGTACATCTGTGTGCGTGAGAAAATTGTCTCATTTCACTTTCAAATTATGTGTACGTACAGTAACAGTACATATATTATACTTTAGATTAGGAAACTTTGCTATTTGTATGAATATCAAAGGAGTAGGTTTAGAATTGGACAAAAATATATTTATCATGGCAATGAATTAATTCCACAAATTATGAAATTGTTCCATCAAGAAACAATCTAATGACTTATTAATAAGTATTTAATTAGTTCTTTCATTGTAATAATTCAATGACTATTTAGTACTAATTTGTTGAATTATTTAAAACAAAGGAACTAAGTACAATTTTGGCATTTTTTGCTTAATCAAGGTAACAAAATCTTAATTTGTTGCCAGAATATATATATGTGTATATATATATATATAATTATTATTTATATTATTATTATATATATATATATATATATATATTTTTTTTTTTTTTTTTTCCCTCACATACCATGCATATATTCAAAACATTATTTAAACATAAAATAATTAGGCCAAATTAAATATGGTACCATTATTTTTCACAAAACATTAATGAATGTGGTGGGTTTAATTGCTTTAAAAATATTTGTGTCATGTCAGTGCAGATTGTCTTGAAATAGAACCTTTTATACAAATGAAAAATAATACATTTGTTTTTTTTATAGAAGATTGTTTTAAATATTTTCAGATTTTTATATAGGAGGTTAATTTCCAGATTTTCATTTTAAAAGACAGCAGGGGCATATTCTTGAAAAAGAGTGATTTTCGCCCACATTTGTGTACTCTGTTAACATTAACTTCTAATAAATGCGGTGGAGTAGACCATAAAATGAGGAGTGTGATCCACTGCACTGATGTAGTCATAGAAGATTATAGGAGTGTTGATATTCTGCACAGTTGTTTGTTGTTGCAGTGCCACTGAAGTCTTTGGTGACTGTAGCTTCATCAGGCCTCTCTGATCTAGAAATAAATCATCAGCGTGCATTAGCTGTCATCTGCATTAGCATATCACCGCTACCTTCTGCTTTCCTCTGTATGGAGCAAAGCCTGTGTCATCCATAACAAGATTAATTGAGCTTAGCTAACCAAAACTATCTCTTTAAAGTAGCCCATGCATCCATACTGCACTTATTTAAGCCTCATCATCTAAAGAGAACTGGCTTGGAATGATTTATGTACACATGCATATGAAAACATTTCATATTTGTTTCCTCTGATCTCTATTATAGGACCTTTCAGCAATGCCAATCCCTGTCTAATCTGTTTGCAAATATTAGTCTTGTATTTGCAAGGTGAAAATGGGATAAATATTTGTGTTGTGTTCTGAGGAAGGAAGTGTTTTGTGTTGGCGAGTGCATCAGAGCGTTAGACCTGATTTTATCTGAACTGATCAGATTACAGACAATAGAGGAAGAGCCTCAGCAACATGGATGGCCTTAATCTTGTCCAGGGTGCCGCATGCTTTTGCAATCTATCAAATTAATGCTTAGGTTCACATGACGACGTGGCGTAAGATCTACTGTACTATTGCATAGTAGTTGTTTACTCTGTTCTGCATATATGAGCAAAATAGAAATGATCGAAATCAGTAAGTATCCAACTCTGTAAAGCAGCACTGAAATGCTAATCATAGTAGTTTTACTGAACAATTATTTGTTTCTATTGCAGTTCAGGTTAGAATAGGCAGAAACGGATAGAAAAGTATTTGGTTTGAGCAAGAAGTATACAAACCCAAGAGGTATAACTCCATAGAACTCTCCATAGCAACAGTTTCGCCCATAAGGTGACTGTGCCGCCACCTCCTTTTGGACTAGCCATAGAATAATATGAGCCAGTCGCGCTTCACAAACTTATAATAACACATAGCTTATATTTACAGGGTGGGCTTTGTAGGGAGGGATTTACCCCCCTCTGTTTTATGCATCCCTGCCTCTGCTGATTTATTTTTATTCCCCAAAATTATTTGTGAATGATTTGCAAAATGCACTTTGAAGTAACTTTTTAAATTAAACTATTCACTTGGCTAAAAAGATGGATTGATCAAGAGATCAGTCAATCTATCAATTTTGTTTTAAAAATATAAACAAGGATACTGAAATAGGTGTAAGCTGACGCCTTGCTTGTTCTTCTGACGCTTTATACATTATTAAGTGAGGAACAACACTTTTTACTAAATTACTGTAAGTACACAAGAAAAATCTAAATTGCATAACTTTCCCAGGATATACAAGCATAATTAGAAACACACAAACATAATCACAGAAATACAGATTCCAACTATTACTTCAGATTGTATACTTATACATTGACTATTTATTTTTTATTTTTTTAAATATCTCTCATTCATATCATTATTTATCACCTTGCCTTTATACATTTTCTTAAATTTACAAAGTGATTAACAGAGCTTTAATTCCTCATTACATTTATTCCATAGATTAACCCCAGATATACACCTAGATGATTTATCATAATTTATCAGAGAAAAAAGTAAATATAAAGATTCTCTCGGCTATTGATGACATACTGCTTACTGTATACTGTATGCCAAGTAGAAAGCTACAATTACTGCAAACCGTTTACTTACTTGTGGACGTAACAAGACATTCATTCTTGCATTCACTCCAGACACAAATGAAGGGTTGAGCGCTAGTGATTTACATGTTAAGTCAATGCAAAGACGCAATTAGACATCCTTCAGCGCCATTTGCATGAGTTATGCGGTGCGTTCAACACGCCGCTTTTACTGCACGCTTAAGCAGCGTGTATGCAGAGCCGAAACAGCGTGCGCCAATTGTGCTTTCATTCTGGCAGCTTGTACTGCAGCAGGCTGTAGACAAGCAAGCATCTTTCCGTCATATTTTCCAGCGTTCTTCTCTGAACACTGTGTGCCATGTGCTTTGATTTATGCCATTTCTCTGCACCTGCTACGTGCTTCTGCGCCACCCCTGTGTGCTCTCATCCGTTAAAATGGACGCCGAAAAAAAATGCACTGCTTATGCCCTGTTGACGCATGCAGTGTGAAACAGGCGTAAACTCGCCATGCTCAAGCGTGAAACTACACGCGAATTGCGAGATATATTCGCCCAAGTCGCCTCAGGTGTGAACCCACTTTTAGCAAAGAGGGATTTGAGAAAATGATTAGCACACTTGGACAAGAGATACCAAAAGAAATATATTAAGTATATGTTACATCCTGAAAAAATGTTTTGGGAAAACATGGAGAAAAAAAAAATATTAAAATGGGTATTTGTTTTATTTATCTGTACTTCTGACTTAAATTTTATTTAGTTAATTAGTTTAATGTAATTTAATTCAGTAATGTAAAGATGTTGCTGTTATGTAATTTTGTACAATTTGTGCGATTGGGATTTATTAAGGTAAAGATTGCGATACGATATGTAATTGGTTTGACTCAACTTGCTTGTTATAAAGACAAATGCACACACAGATTACTAATAATGCTGAAATCTGTATTTCTTAACTGAGATACGGTATACAGTGCAATCTAGCAACAACTAGAAATTAACAATGTTTTCAAATTAAAACTAAATTGTACAAAATTAAATAACAGTAACAGCTTTTTATTACTGAATTACAGTAAATTAATTTTAAATTTAATAAAAAAGTCAGAAGTACAGATAAATAAAACAAATACCCATTTTAATATTTTTTTTTTCTCATTGTTTTCCCAAAACATTTTTTCAGGATGTAACATATACTTAATATATTTCTTTTGGTATCTCTTGTCCAGTGTGCTAATCATTTTCTCAAATCTCTCTTTGCTAAAAGTGCGTTCACACCTGAGGGGACTTGGACAAATATATCTCGCTATTCGCGTGTAGTTGGACGCTTGAACATGTCGAGTTTACGCCGGTTTCACACTGCACGCATCAGCAGGGTGTAAGCAGCACGTATTTTTTCTGGAGCCCATGTTAACGGATGAGAGCACACAGGGGCGGCGCAGAAGCACGTAGATGGTGCAGAGAAATGACATGAATCAAAGCACATGGCACACAGTGTTCGGAGAAGAACGTTGGAAAATAAGACTGAAATATGCTTGTCTACAGCCTGCAGTACAAGCTGCCTAAAATGGCGGCCTTGGCAGTGCCATCTATAAACTTTTGCCCTTATTACTACAGAGTTTTGTCTCTTGGGCTTCTATACTCTTTGGTTTGAGCTTAATATTGCACAGGAGATCACTAAACTCTGACTGGAGTTGCTGGAGTTTTCTTTTTTTGTTTTGGTGCAAAGAGGGCCCAAGTCATATTGTTGCCTGGTTGGGAAGATTGTTAACACAGGGCAAGTGAGTATCCATTAATGGGGAATTTAAACATATGATATCTGGCAACCACTTACACTTACACTGTGAAGGCTTGTTCCTAATAACAAGTTTTCAGGATAAATAATTAGCGGGCAAAATCACTGACGGTTATGCTTAATTAATTGAAAGAAGCATGGATGGAAATTATGATTAACATAGTAATTTATCATACAGCCCTACTTGGTAAAAAGTTTCTTTTCAGAACTTTAAATCCTTTGAACCTGTTGCTTAACCTTTTCCAAAACACTTGAAACCATGTTTTCTGGTCTAAATGGTAAATACAGTAAAACATGCCTAAAACACCTTTTACAAAACCAATCATTTAATACCTTTAAATGTGTAAAACACCTGTATAATGTTTAAGTTTTTAATTTGAAGTTTTGTGGAGTGTTTTTTTTTTAATCAAGCCACTAATAAACTAATCATTACAAGTCTTTATTTTTAGTAAAATCACTTTTAAAGATGTCCAAATGAAGTGTTTAGCAATGCAGAATCCAAAAATGTATTTTGATATATTTACTATAGGAAATGTACATGTAAAATCCTAATGTCTTTTTGCATAAAAGAAAAATCATTAAATTTGACCCCTAGAGTGTATCGTTGACTATTGCTACAAATATACACATGCTACTTATGACTGGTTTTGTGTCCAAGGGTTACAAATGTATAAAATGGATCAGAGATGAGGCAAAAAGCCTAATCTTTGGTTCATGAAGTCTATAGGCTTGAAACTTTTTGAAATTGTTTGAAACAAAGGATTGTCCCAGGTTTCAAAGCTTCACAAAGAAGTGATTGAAAAGCACCCATTGCTATCTCTATACCATTTATGCTCACCGCCTGATAAAGTTTTCCACCCTTTTAAAACTGCAGACCACTTCAGTGTCTTTGAGCTGATCTGAGTGAGTAAAGCTGAGAAAACCAGTAGGTGATACAGTAGGTGGCATCTGATACAGATCCCCTGCTGCAAACATGGCTGGCCAGGCTTGGCTTGCAGTAAGCAGATCTTACTAAAGTAAGCAGATATTGAGTTATAAAAGAGGTCTGCAGCAGCTATAAAATGAGACCGTACCACTCGGCGTGCTTGATATACTAACTTAAGTGGTAAAGAGCGCATTAAAGCTCTTGCTGTATCCTTGCACCAGTTTTTGGTAATGGAAATGATATGTACAGCTGTACACAAGCAGAAACTGTAAAGAGCAGCTAGGCAATCTGTCCTATACGCCAGGAGACCCTAATTGCACTTCACTTGGCCCGGTTGATGAAGATAAAGATTTGGTAGGTGCGTTTATTGCGGGTATGATTACCTCCTCTGGCCTCTGTCTCCTGCACATATTGACACTAAGTGATGGACTGAAATGGCTGTGTTCACATCTGTATTCAGGGTGAACGGCAGACTATAATGGCTTAATGCAGTCTCTCTCCCTCCCTCTATGGCCATGAGAGGCTCAAAGCAGATAGAAGTCTGCCAACAGCTGGGCGGAATACAAATGCAGCACCTCCTCGCTCTCTCATTAGCCAGTGATTTATCACACACCACAAACTATTTCAGGCTCGTGTTTAATGGGGGCGACAGCACTGTTGTTGTGACCTGTGTGGATCAGGGATTTTTACTTACTTATTTATCTGAAAAAATACAAACTTTTGGTACTTTCTGGAAAGGGCAAGTTTGAGAAAAGGAAACATGAGAGGGCATGAGATAACAGCTGATGATATATGTTGGCTAAATGTCTGAAGAGAGCTAATGTGGCTTTGGTTGATTTTAAAGCATCTTTTACAAAAGAAGACCTGCAGATGAACTCTGCCTAAGGTCTTAGAGTTCTTCTGAAGCTGTCAGTTGTTTGTTTTGTCAAACTGTCTTTTACTGCAAGGTAAAAGTTTTTCTTTGAGAGCTGAGTGTAATTAACAAAAGTGAAGTTGTGTTCTATCTGTCGAGAGAGAATGTGTTTGTGAGAGTTTTTTTTTTGATGTAACAGGGTGGTAAAATCAGTCCTTGGTTTTTGTAATATTATTCAAAGTAATGGTTCACCCAAAAAAATGTTTTTTTTTGTTTGTTTTTTTTTGTTCGCAAATTCCAGGATTTTGAGTGGTTAACTCACTTACTTTTTGAAAGCTTTGGTTCTGATTCATTATAATAACTTGGTAAAAAAAAAAAAATCATTTAATGGAGCGCCGCAAGTATGATTAAATGGCAAAATTTACATTTTTGGGTGGATTTATCCATATCAGGCAACAGATTTGGTCATTTATATGTAATATTTGTTTTTTTTTATTCATTTATTTATTTAAAATTGTTAGTGCTAGTATTATTATTTCTTTTCTATAAAGTGCAAAAATTATATATAT
>JAUCNO010002432.1:0-12063 GCA_032353835.1 Enteromius viviparus
TCATATATGCATTATGAAATTAGTTTGCAGTGTTTATCTTTAGTATTTGTTTTTTTTCTTTTAAGATTTTTTCATTTTGGCTTTAGTCATGTTTTTGTTTTCATTATTCTCATATTTTACTTTTATTCATCCGTCCTTGTTTAATTTTTTTACAATTTTAATATAATAATACCTTTTTACCACAAATATTTCCAAGGGGAATAAATCATGTTATGCAGACATTTTATTTCCTATAGTAAAATCCCTAAATTTTGACCTCAAGTGGCTCAATGTTTTCATTTACTGTCGTGCCATGAGTGTCCCGCGGCTCCCCGGAGGTGTTTTAAACGCTCAGATTCCCTCGATTTCCTCCACAGCGAACCACCGACCCGAATGAACGTGAAGGAACTGCTGCGAAAAACAACAACAACAGCAGCAGCGTCTCCGGCTTGTTTGCTTTGCGAAGGCTCGAAGAAAGGGCCGTGAAGTGAAAGACAGCTTGTTAGTCGCCGCTGTCTTCGTCTCCTCGCCTCTCCATGCTATTTTGGGTTTTAGCTAAGCACTCGCACGCTTGAGCTCACTCTCAGCGCTTATGAAAATGGCTCGCCAGAACATGTGCGCGTGTCGCATATTAAACTAATGCCCGGAGGCCGTGTGTGTGTCCCGTCCTCCATTACTGCGCCGTCCCGCTGCTCATGTTTACCTGCAGAAAGCTGCTGATTTCGATAAGGCGGGAAGAGCGGCAAATGACAGCGTGTCAACAGCAGCTTTCCGTTCGTGTGAGCTTTCACCTCCGGTGCCATATAAGTCCCTTTTACAGGGAGTCTGCGGTAATTATCTCATTGTCTTTCTGTAGAGAGGGTCTGTGTTACTAACTATTGAGCTGAGGTAGCAGTTGCCAAAAATACTTATTTTATGCGAGCAATCAACAGTATATTAACTAAAGATCACGTACAATTTAAAATATTTTGTAAATTTCTTACCGTAAATATATATCTAAATGTAATTTTTAATTAGTTATATGCATTGCTAAGGACTTCATTTGGACGGCGGTTTTTACAGTATTTTGATCTTTATTACATTTTTTTTTTTTTGCACCCCAGTAACAGATACGCATTTATATTTACAGTATGTTTGGTTTATTTTTGTTTGGTTTTACCTTTATATTTGATAATTTTTTTTACATTTATTGATTTTATGTTGATTTTCATAGATTTTTTACTGAATTGTTCTTGTTTACTTATGTTTTATTTAGTCTTATTTTACTCTTATTTTTCGTTTATTTTGTTTACGTGAAATGTTTTTAATGGAAACTTACAGAAACTTTATAAAAACCTACGAATGAATCTGAATGCACATGATCAGTTTGGTTCCTGGGCCTAAGTTTGTGTTCTTGGTTCTCTCAGGTTGTTACGGCGTTAATCCCGACACGAAACAGGAGGGCTGGACGTGTTCTCGGTGTAGTGCGGCCGAATTGACAGCCGTAAGTATCTCAAAAAGCTTTCTCGCAAACGTACGTTAGTCCTACAAATCATTTATATTAACAAAGACTGTTCGCATATATGCCTTCAGCAGGAATCTGTGCACTTTGCGTCACGTTTGTTGCGTTAAAGCGTTTTGTTCGTTGGTGTGTTCACTGGTTGTTGTTTGTCGTCACAGGCCTGCTGTTTGTGCAGTTTAAGAGGAGGAGCTTTGAAGAAAACCACAGATGACAGGTCTAATATCTCAAACTCACTTTCTCTCGTATCGCTTGTCAATTACGAAGGCATCTGTTCGCCGAGCTCTGTGTGTAAACGTGTGTTTGGTGTGCGGTCCTCAGGTGGGTTCACGTGATCTGCGCCGTGGCTGTGGCCGAGGCTCGTTTCGTTAATGCCGTGGAGCGAGAGCCTGTGGACGTGACGGCCGTCCCAGACAAAAGGAAGAGTCTGGTGAGTCAAGTCAAAAAAAGTCTGTGTTTTTGCTTTGTTTTATACTTTGCTTTTGATGTGTTGTGGTTTCATTATTTACTTTTTGTGTTTTTTATTTTTTTCTATTTTTTCTTTCCATCTCGTTTTTTTTTTTTGGTGTTTTCGTCTCGTTTGGCTTTTGCTTTATACTTTTTTGTTTAGTTTCTTTTATCTTGTTTGTACATACACTCTGCATCTTTTGTCCGTTTTTGTTTGTATTTGTATTTATTTGCCTTTCATTTGTTTGTTTTATTGTTATCTTTTTCATTTTTTCATAGTTTATGCTTTTTTTTTTCTTTCTAACTTAAGTTAGTTTGTAAATTTTTCATTCATTTACTTGTCTGGTTTGTTTTTTAGTCAATCCATTGTTTGTTCGTTCTTTTATTTGTTAATTCTTAACTTGTTACATTTTTTGTATGTTCTATTTTTGGTTTCTTACTCTTTTGTTGGCTTCCACTTTTTTTTGTTTTCGTTATTTCCCCAATTTTTCATTCATTAATTAGTTCGCACTTGTGTTTTCATCTATTAATTTGTTTCTTTTTTTCCTTTAGTTTCTTTTGTCTTATTAGTTCTTTCACAGTTTCTTCAGTCAGTTTTTTCTTCCTATTGTATCTTCGTGTTTTCTGTTGTTTCGCCATCACTCTCTCTTTCTCAGAGGATATGATGCATTATTAATGATGTGTGATGCTTGAATAATCAGGTGTCGTTCCTGTCTGTGCTAAATGAACTGCATTGATTATATAGGCAGGTTTCTCCTCCTCCGCCTCACGACTGAATGCTGCTCAACGCATCGGCACAAACACGCAACCCTCAGCAACTTCTGCACACGATGACATGAAAAACACGCTACAGACTTCTTCATACATCTGACTACATCTTCCAGTCGCCATTAGCAAGCAAAAAAACACAGCTTGGCCACAAATCAGTGGCAGTAACGAAACAACATCAAACATTTAGTCTCGTTACTTGCACCGTTTCACTCTAGAGCAAGAAACAGTGTCGTATTGTAGATTAAAAGGAGGCCGCTTTATCTTCCCGCTTCCCCCAACACAAAATGGACGCCATCTCTTGATGTATGAATAAATAACCGCAAGCTGGATGCTCGTAAATCACGCATTTCTTCCCCCCTTCTCTTGTCCGTTGGCCTGTCTCGCGATCAATCCCTGGCGTATGATAAATCAGAGGCTTTCACCGGACGATGAAATATTTCCGAGCTGGCGCCGCATCGAAAGGCCGTCGTACATTACAGCCGCTTGGCCACAGGGGGTTGAAATGAAGTATTGACAATTTAATAAAGAATTTTTATTCCCGTCGATATCCCTCTGTGTGTGTGTGTGTTTGGAGACGGTTTATGCGGAAATGAAGGAGAAGAGAAGAGAGACAGGGATGATCGGACACATGTTTCCATTTGAGAGGATATTTGCCTAAAAAAAAGCTGAAATATCAAGTGCATCGATGCACTCTCGTGCCCAGAAGTGTAACAACACCGACTGTGTTTGTGAACATTTCATGTTCGTCTTTGTAATCTTTTATCGGGGCTGCCGCTGTGCTCTTAAAAATTACTTTAGTTTTTAGCTGACACGTGGAAATAATGTTAGCCAAAAGCCAAATAGTCATTAAGTGTGGAAGTTCATCATGTTAAAAGGTTGTAACTCATGTTTCCTCGTTGCAATTTGCAGAAGTGCGTTTACTGCCACAAGACGACCAAGCAGATCTTCGGCGCGTGCATCCAGTGCTCGTTGGACAACTGCTCCACGTCCTTCCACGTGACCTGCGCCCTCCTCGCTGGAGTCGTCATGAAGCCGGCCGACTGGCCGTACGTGGTGTCCGTCACCTGCCACAAACACAAACAGACCAATCAGAAGGTGCGTAGCTGCCATAGAAGGGATCTCGATGCACACTGTGATCCTCAGACTGACGGTTTGCTTCCAACGCAGGTCAAAAATGGCTCCCGCGAGCTGTCTTTAGGTCAGGAGGTCATCGGCAGGCACAGCAATGGTTGGTTCTATCGATGCACCATCACCGGCATCGGCACGCAGAACTACTACGAGGTCAACTTCGACGACGGCTCCTACTGTGATAACGTATTCCCAGAGAACCTGCTGGTGAGACGCTTTTTCGTTATTATTGGCAATAATTACTGCAGATCGTGGTTGCCAAGTTGCTTATACTTAAGTATACTTCGTATCTCACGACGAGTTTATCCAGCGACTTTTTTCTCTCAGAATCGCAAGATATAAACTCGTGAGATATAAAATATAAAAGTTTGTATATCACATTTCTGACTTAATTTTAATTGTGAGTGTATATATATATGCAATTCTGACTTTATAACATGCATTTGTGAGTTTATATTTAACAGTTCTGAGAAAAGTCAGAATTGCGTTATATAAATTCGAAATACTGTGAGGGGGAAAAAATTTAATTGTGCAAAAAATCTGAGAAAAAAATTATAGAATTGTGATTCTATGTGATAACAATCTTACAATTGTAATTAAAAAGTAAGAATTGCGTGGAAAAGTCTAAATGCATGATATGAACGACCAACTGCAAGAAAAAATTGAATTGCGAAAAAAAATCAGAATTGTAAAAAATTCTGAAAAAAAGAAGTCTGAATTGTAAAACTAAGGGAAAATTCAAAGTAATTACTCATAAATTAGATAATATCATGCAGGTCTGTGAAAAATTATCAAATAAGTAGTCCCAATTACCCTTTTTCATGCAATGATGAATGATGACTTCCACGCTGTGCTGCATTTGTTTGGCTCATTTAATCAGATTTTATAGATTTTGGTTACTGAAACCTTAATCATTGGGGAAAAAAGAAATTAATAATGTCTTGCAGTTTATTGTGGTCTAAAAGGCAAAGCTCCTGGGTGCTTATTGGTCGAAATCTAGATTTGGCTCATCCAATCAGATGTAAGAGTTACAACTGTCTGTTTGATGTCTCTGTCTCAGAGTCACGACTGCCTGAGGAACGGCCTTCCAGAACTGGGTGAATTTGTGGTGGTCAAGACGTTCGACGGACGGGTTCTCAACGCTTCTTTCATAAAGGAACACGTCCACCGATACTACCAGGTGACTACGACATCTCAAATTCGTATTCATATTTATTCACGCCCCATTTTCCAACTCAAACCAAACAGTTTTATTTCTTTTGCCACTTTATTATACTTCTACTGTATTACAGTCTATCATTGTATTCTATTGTTTTGTTTTGTGTGTAGTTAAGTCAGGTAGGGAGACACAATATTTAAGGTCAAGAACCTAATTTTTGAAGTCAGCTTTCTTGTCTCATCCAAGTGTTTTTTAGGAGTTCACCACATTTGGTGCAAAGTTGGCTTTCCTCGTACACAGAGCAGCCGTTGATGTATTGAGCAGAAGGGAGGCGAGATTAATGGGAAAACGAGAAAAGTAGGCAGATGTGGCGCATGGGGGATTTATGGAGTCTGTAGATGAAGCTTATGAGGTGTGATGGACCGCAGACGGCGGGAGTAGACCGCCATTCATCTGCTATTTCACGTACACACACCGCTCCTCGCTGGAAGTGCCTTTGTGTTCTTGCGCAGTGATGGGCCGATGTTTTAATTCACATCTGGGTCACATTTGAATGGAAAAGTGACTCAGTAACTACCAGAGAACTGCTTTTTCAGTGTTTCTCCAAAAATGAGGCTTACCAGACTATGTTAATGCATTGTTTGACACATTTTATGAACTTGTTTTGCTTCACGTCAAATTCTTTCTCATTAAAACGCGAACCCACACACGCAAACACTGTGTTTCATTGCTCGGCTGAACTCTTGAGAGACTCTTCTGTCAGCATTAACGAACCGCGTGATTCTTACCTCCGCCACAAGACTCCATTACTTATCAGATCCGTGTGAGTCATGGCACTAGTAACAAGTGCCGATTGCTTTCATGACGTCACTTTTACCTTTGCGAGACGCGACAAGCGCTCTCCCACTCGCTGCGGGCGATCTGTAACTGGATGTCTGTAAGTCTGACAGGTCTTGAAGCCGTTGGGAATTGATCTGAAATAGGGTGTTGATTGCAGACTGGCTGAAAGTTTGACGCTTATGTTGTTGTTGGATGCTCTTCCAGTCAAAAATATAAGAGATTTAAAGGAATATTCTGGGTTAAATACAGCATTGATACATTAGCATTAGGCTTTGCATTACAGAATTCTTGTGGATTGATGTATTACAGTTTATAATACATTTACATACATCTACAATACATTTTCTAATAAAAAAATATACTTAGAATATTTTGTACCTATTTAAGTTCATATACTGTATTTATATTAATTTTATATAACTCTATTCATTTATTTAAAATAATATAAAATATGTACATCATTAACAGCATATGAGGAAACAGAAATGATATTAGTTGCACAGTGCTTATGATTGATTTGGTGAAATATGCATATTTAACAAATATTATAGGCATAATTTTTGTGTACATTTAAGTATTTCTTATAAATATAAATATATTTAACATTTAAATGTCCTGTTATACTAATAATTTACATTTAATTTTAATTTAATTTTACACGCATTTATAAATGCTTTCTATTTAAATATGAAATAACTTTTATATAATTGTTTTTTTTTTCTATTCATGTTTTCTATAGAAAATTGTTTCCCAAGAGTGTTTTGAAAGATGGCCGCCAAGCAAACTAACACAAAAGCTTGGAAACGATGCTAGTTAGTTTTTCTGAACTTGGATTAAATGAAGAAAAGCGGTTCTAAGAAAAGAAACCGAGGACTCTAAACTACCTGTATTTCTTTCCAGGTGGAGTTTCAGGATGAGACGCAGATCTTACTGAAGCGCAGTGAGATTCACTCTCTGAACCAAGAGCTGCCCAAGAGGGTCATGTCTCGTCTGGTAAGCGCTTCGGGAAAAGTAGCGTCATCAACATGAAGCTAAAATGCTGGTTTAACACTTGGTTTTTAAAGCTAACTGTGCAGTAGGAGTCCATTCGGAGGTTTCTGACTGACATCGCTGAACGATAATTATTATTATTCTTTCAACAGGCAACTGTGAACAAACAGCAACCTCAGGGGCAACCGTCAGACGAACCTCTGGCTGCGAAACGCCCACGTCTACCGACACCGCCTCCCACCCTAGCCATTGAGCCCTCAGCGCTACCTCCA
Organism: Enteromius viviparus; assembly: GCA_032353835.1. NCBI lineage: Eukaryota > Metazoa > Chordata > Actinopteri > Cypriniformes > Cyprinidae > Enteromius > Enteromius viviparus. The sequence goes on from JAUCNO010002432.1 coordinate 7,085, forward strand.
GAAATAGTCACCGCTTTCCTGCCCGCTAGTATTAGTCCAAACACCAGCACTGCCCCCTGCCTGCCTCCCCCCGCATCACTTCCTGTTTCAGCACCCACACTTCCTGCTCCGGAACCCAGCAGGAGTTACACCCACAGCTCCAGCTACATAGCATACATGGAGTCTCTCCTTAACTCTGACTTTCCTCCAGAAGAGGGCGAAAATGGCGTTGAGCCGATGTATTGAAGCGCTGCTACGCGCTACCAGCTATTTGTCAACAGACTTTGAACTCATCCACTGCATGTCTCTGTTTCATTTATTCGCTGTCGTGCTAATCTGAGTCTCCCACCCATGAATGGTGCGCGTGGGACGCATGCGTGTCATTATAGACTGGACCCAGTACATAGCCTTGGGGGATGCCGCACTCTTCCGACCCTTTCCACGATCCCTCGCTCTGGTTCTTTCACTAAACAGAAAACAGAGCCGCTATACCGTTTCAGATGGGATAATCATTCACTGTATGTGCTGGTTACTTTATACCTGATTTTTTTTTTCTTTAACGAGTGTTAAATATTTTTCTAACTCAAGCCAAAACATCTTGCTACCCGGTCACAGTTCAAATAGACAGTCTATATCTGTACAGTTTCAGGTATTTTTCTCTGTACTCAAGTGTTCGGGGGGAAGGGGGTCACAGGAAGAGTTTTAGCTGGGCTCATGGGATTTAACAAGTATTTAAATGTCTTTTGTCACATATAGATTTAATATTTGTATAAAGAAAATCAAATATGGCAGCATCCGAAGCTACAGTTTTCTGTTAGCGTACACATTTGTGTTACGATAGATCCGCGCGTCTTCATGTACTCTTCTGTAATCGACGATAAAATGTTTTTTCAGCCACAGATGATTTGTTTTTGTAGCATACTTGGTAGACGTTGATATTGAATACTATTCACCTGTTTTTTATTATGATTGCCGTTGTTGTTATGATTATTATTTTTATTGATTTTTATTTTGGTGAATCTTTGCAACACAATGTCAAAGGATGGAGGTAAAAAAAAAGTTGAATTTATAATTTTTATTCGAGAGGTTGAAGTGGCGTACATTTAAGCGTATAGTCATAGGTGATGTTAAACAGAGACGCAATCCGCCTTCTCAAGGTGCTATAGAGGTCTTAGACTACTGAGGGGCGATCGGGGTTTAAGTGACCCACAATGAGGTGTACATACTAGATGTCCTGCTCATGAATCGGGAAAAAATCTTCAGTGTAACTTCTAGTCTTATCAAATGCCATGTCACATTCAAATAAAGGGTCTGGTTGTCGCTTTGGATTTCTTTTATCCTTTTTGTTGTTTGCCCATCCTTGTTTCATTTTCTGATGCAAGCGATTATCGATCAGCACGCCTTCTTCCATTTGCGGGTTCACTATCTATATTGCATTGCTTCAGTGCCCCTCGATTGATTCGGAAACAAACACACTGATGAGACCTTTACCGACAGGATCGTCATTATAGACGGAAACGAACCCAGTACATAGCCTTGGGGGATGCCGCACTCTTCAGGCCTTTCCCACAATCCCTCGCTCCCAATCCTTTGCTAAACACCGAGATATTTTCAGATGGAATAAACATTCATTCAGCATGCCAAAGATTTTGGAGAATTGTTCAAAATGCAAAACGAATAAATACAAGGAAAGTCCCCAGGTGAAATTATTTAAATATTTTAAATTGACGGCCCTTCTTTTTCTAGATATTTTCATGATTATTTTTATTTCAATTAGCATGTTTTTTATCTGAATGACCTCTTTACATATGAAGTTTGAAACACGTGAGTGCATCCGATCCCCTTCCGCTCAATGTGACAACCATCATTCTCATCTCAACCCTGTTTGTTGTTTTCCGCCCGCCAGTGACGCCTACGGCCGCTCTGACACTAGACGCGGTGTGTCGATGGCATTTGTTACTTTTCTGTTTTTGGGGTTTCTGCCTTGCATTAACAGAAACATCACAAGGGGCAGGTTTAATGAAATAACCCACCACAGCTTGCATACTGATGATGGCAAATGTTTATCTGTGCAGAAGTACTAGGAAAGATTCTAATAAAATGTGAAGTGAAACTGTGCTTTTTATTTGACTGCATTTATTTCCCTGGGAGCGCAATGAAAAGTCTGGATTTAATAATACCAGTAAAAATATGAATGTGTCTATGAATAATAAATGGGTAATGGTAATAATAATGATCAAATACGACATATTTTAAAATGTAAATCGTTCTTGAAAAATGAATTTCAATGTTTAATTTATACGTAAAAAGAAAAAAAAAAAAAAAATATATATATATATGTATGTGTGTATTTTTTTGACAATGTCATGGTTTTCAATGTGTAAGCAAAGTTTATTTAAATTTTTTTTGGTAATAAATCACATGACCCAGTTTACAGATTAGTTACTTTCCCCAAATTCTGCCTAAATGCTTCTTCCAATCCTTATCCAGTAATCAAAAACGATTGTAAAGGTCATAAAGATCAATTGGCCTTTAACAAGCTTCGGCTCTTGAAAATGTGGGGTTTTAATAAATTGCTTTTTGGAAAATAGTTTTCTAAAGTTCAGAGGTCAGTAAATTGCTGTTTATTCATTTCAAACGATCACAAAAGAAAAGATTAAAAGCTTTTCTGCAGACCAGAGCCATTAAAAATAAACCATTATGAAAAAATACCATGAATCATCCGAGGCAAAAAGATTAATCTAGTTTAGAGTTGTTCTGTCAAATCGAAGCCTCATTGACATTTAGCCGCTCTAAATGTGCCTTTATCTGATTAAAAACCAATTAGGCTTTTAAAGTAACGGCTAATTGTTTTGCTAAACTAAAATGAAATGTCGGTCAGGATTAGTTTGGCGCCACTGTAGATCCCATAATGCACTGCGCACGCCGTCGTGACACTCGCACACAAACTCTGTAAAGTTATGAATCCTCTTACACTGAGATATTTCGAGACACCGCTGCCTCCGTAGGGGCCGACCGGAAGAGATGCGAAATGACACCTGCGCTCGTTACCTGCTGCGTATCTTCATTAGTTCCGTGCGTGTGTGTGTGTGTAAGTTCAAGCTCAGATGACTTTAACCCGCGCAGCTGCGTCTCATAATAGATCAGGAGGCGAGAAATAAAGCCGTTGCTAAAGACATAAGTAGCTTCTTATGAAAGTGTTTTGCATAAATAGACTCGTTCAGAGAACACGACAGGATTCATGAGAGTCACTGAGAATCATACGCCTAATCAGGTCTGAATGACTGGCTGAAGCAAAAATCTTCAATGTTCTTGCCATGTTTCTATCTGTCTATCTATCTATCTATCTATCTATCTATCTATCTATCTATCTATCTATCTATCTATCTATCTATCTATCTATCTATCATTCCGTCACTTCTATCTATCTGTCTATCTATCTATCGTTCTATCGCTCTATTTATCATTCCGTCACTTCTATCTATCTGTCTATCTATCTGTCTGTCTATCTGTCTGTCTGTCTGTCTGTCTGTCTATCTATACTTCACTTGTTCTTTCCAAATATTTCATTTAGTCTCTCAATGAATCTGCACTCATGTAAAACCACATGAACTATAATGAAAAGAATTAGCAGAACACAGTTTAAAGCATGTTTCGGTGGGTGACTGTATAACCTGCAGTGATCTCTTTTGTCATACACTCTTCATCTTCATATTTGCTGATTCAGCTCTCTCTACACATCCAAACACTTACTGGAAAGAAAACGTTCACCATGGGAATTAATCACCTTTTCCATCGTGACCTTTGTGAAGTCCACAGTGTGCTGAGATGACCTTATCCCGCTCAAGAATATTAATGACCATTTCTCAGGCTTAAGTACCTATAAAGCAAATGGCCAGACATGACTGCGGCCTGGGTTTGTTCTGCTCCTCGGGTTCAAACCACTGAGTGTGGAATTAATTTCCCGAGGACACTAAAGCTGCAGCGTTTTATGACATCTCAGATGACCCTGCTCCATGCACCGCTCACATTCAAGGCTTTAGCTCGTCAGAAAAGATGCATTCACACTGTGGGTTTGTTTTTGGTGAATGTGCACATCTTTTCGAAACAGCCACATTCATCATTCTGCTGCAGATAAAAGTCCAAAGGCTTTCATGTGTTTTAAGTTTAAATGACTTGTTGTGGTTAGTCTAGATACTGAGTGTGCGGTCAGAAAGTGTTCTGCTAATAGATGATATCAGCCGTTCAAGGTTCCTGCCGTAAGTGGCTTCATGAATTGTGTTGCTGCATGACTGTAAATATAGCTCTGGGAGGGCTGATAAAGATTATAGTTTAGCTCCTGTAGGGTTGTTTTGGTCTTGCTTTTGTGTGGACTAATGCTTTGAATCTGATGGAGCCCAGAGGAGTTTTTCCAGCAGGACTCATGGAGTTTGTGCCGATGAGACTTTTAGTATTGGAAATTTCTCATGTATATCAGCACGGATGAATGCAATAATGACACGCCACATTTGCCTTCATCTGAACCAGTCAGATGAGTACCTGCTGTCATCTGTTTGAGATTTTAATTAGAGCTGTTTGCTAAGTCAAGCATCATGATAATGAATGCTCCTTCTGCTGTTCTGAACCTGACCCATACAACAACAACAAATCATTTCAAGTATAGTTGAACCCTTTTACATTTTAACCTCACCCACACAACTAAAAATGTGTGTATATTGTCAGATATATTTTTAAATGCATTTCAAAATATACAAAAATATTTTTAAATATTTATTTGTTATAAACTTATATTAAACTTATAGCACACTTACACTCACCAAAAATATAAACGCAACTCCTTTGTTTCTGCTCCGATTTTTCATGCGATGGTCTTAAAGATCTAAAATTCATTCCAGATACACAATATTACCATTTCTCTCAAACATTGTTCATAAATCAGTCTAAATGTGTGATAGTGAGCACTTCTGCTTTGCTGAGATAATCCATCCCACCTCACAGGT